>JANRGW010027600.1:0-89768 GCA_024733675.1 Psilopsiagon aymara | reverse complement strand
TCCCTGGCAGAGCATGAGGCTCAGAAAGTCCTTGGCCAGACCAAACATCACTAAGCCATAACTAAAAACATTGGTGTGATCAGCGCTGTTCTCAGGCCGAAAGTCAAAAACACAGTGCTGCACCAACTACTAAGAAGGAGAAAAATGGCTGCTGCTGCTGAACCCAGGACAATGTGGCAAATACTTCTGCATTATGTAATACTAGAAGACACAGGGTAAAGCAAGTGTAGTTTCTTCATGTTTAGATCTGCCAGTCTAAAATAAATTATTCCTGAAAGAAAAACTTTTAGAAAACAAATAGCATTATACAGAATGGCTTAATACGGAAGCCTCAAGCTGACATTCACCAGCCTCTACCAGAAGGAAAGATAATTCTACCTTTCTCTGCTTACTGTTGAAAGTTTGCAGCACTATCCAATGGTTACATGATTAAAGCTATTAGAGCTTGTAATATTTCTCAGACACCAAAAATGTATTAGTAATCTTTGCATCTATTCTTCAGAATTTTTAGACCTAGCTGAGTTTGTCTCTTGGTAAATTGGGTCCTGTAATTGTGTTGTTTTCATGAGAGGCGGATTCTTGGAATCTGAATATCCCCCTTCTGTCTTATCTAATGTACGGAACCTGAACTCTCACTCTTTGGAGGCTTTCCTGTGGATTGGTTTTGGGTCTGCCTTTGCACTATAGGCAATTACTTTTGTGTCATTCACTTACTCAAAAAAGAGCCTAAAAATGAAAGGCTCCTATTATGTAGAGACTTATGAGGACTCTGATGATGGACAGTAGTTTCTTTCATTTTCATTACCCTACTATACAAAGCTCTTGGGGGAGCCAGTGGAAAGTTGGAATTGGCTGCCAGGTTTGTTAGAAGAGGAGGAACACTACAATATAAATATCAATGATTTTATCAAATGTATTGAAAGTAGAGCGATGCATGTAGCTGTGAACATGAACATAAGATAATGATACATGTATCAAGATGTCAATTTACTTAATTAAAAGACAACAATTCGAAGTCATTGGAAGAATTGATGGAGTATAGTGCCTGTGAAGAAGTTTTCTTTTTTCTTAACTGGAGCAGCATTGTCTGAACAGACAACACAGCACCATATATGCCAGCTAGGTACAACCCTGGAAAATTGCTTGTTGTGCAGCAAGAAAGCTAAATGGTAAGGTATGTAATGTGGTATGAATTTAGTTGCTTGAAAGATGGAAGTCGGTTTGAGAGCTCTGATACACTGATTTCAAGATAGACAGTGAAGAAAAAGAATCATGATAGTTGTCCAGATGACTTGATTTAAACTTGGCTCATCTGGCAAAACTGTTACTGGCATCGTTGTGTCATGATTTCACTCAATAAGTTCTTAACAGGTATTATTAGGAAATCAGCGGGAGTATTTTGAAACAGAACAATTCAACGAGGCCATCGAGGGAAGAATAACCTCCAGTAGAAGAGTTAGCAATAGTGCAAGTAACTTGTTACTGGCAGTCTAAAGTTTGATATATTTGCCTGTCTCATTCATCTTAGGAGATATATATAGGAAATGAAATCTACTAATTTTTTTGTCATTTTGCTAACACTTAAGTATTAGATAATGTATGTGAAGATCTAAACAATATATGCTGGCTTTGGAAACAAAATTGTAGGGAGCTAAAGTTTTCTTCACAAAAATAATTACCAAAAGAATATAAAAGACAGAAATGAAATCAGCCTGAATTCATTTTTGACATAAAAGAAGATTACAAATTTCAATTGCATTTTCTAAAAGTAATTCACAATAAAGTGCTACTTAGAACACTAACTTGCCAATTAGATATAAGTACTGTAATCCCTTATATTAACCTGGTGTCATGAACCCATGACACCTGGTGACTGCATGTTTTGTAATAAATGTAAAATTTTAAATTAGTGCGAATGCCAAAAGAATTTTTTCTAGTAAAATAAGAACTAATGCTCAGAATCCATAAACGTTTTCTTTAGCTAAGTGATAATTTTCTGATAATATCCACATTTTTTAGCTTGTCTATGTCAGAGTGTCCTTATACATCTTATTTTTTCACATAATTATACCTTATTTCATTTAGCACAGTGATGCTTTGTCTGTGGCATGAAAAATAATGAGCAAATGTCACTGCAGAAAGTCTGCAATCTCAAGATTCACCCACAGAAAAAAATGTGGAAGCTTTGCTACTAGTCTGCTTTTATTATCTTGCATCCAAGAAATGCTGCAGAGTATTTCCCAAGTGGAAATATTCCATGGTGTTGGCTGAAAAGCAAGACCAAAATCCCAAAACCCATCTACCTGTTAAGCTCTTGTCTTTATAACTGTGTGCTTTCCTCTGCTTCTTTTTATTAGCTGTTACTGTACTTTTACCTCTCAAGAGAAATTACCCAAAGTCTTCATTCTTTCCACCCCAAATTTTAAGTGTTACTTTAACCATTGCACCGGTCCCAATTCTAAACCCAAATTTTGGTGTTCTTTTAAAATAATGGAAGTTCAGGGGATTTTCCTGTTCAGGGACGCTTGACGGGAAACACCAACAGTGGTATGGATTTAGGCTACAATTTCGTGTCAGGGTCAATGCATGTAAATTGTGTGTCAGGTTTGTTTAAGTGCCAGTCATCCACAGTCGTACATTGGTTGACCTTGCCTCGCCAAGGCAGTTTGATACAAGGTGGCTTTTCGATGGCAGAGAAGGCTATTTGAGAGCAAGTGGCATTAATTTGTTCTGAATGGTGCTGACGTCCACATGTTGTGGGTACATACCACAGCCTCAGCATTCCACACGGAGAGGCATTGGATTCACTAGTGTCCCTACTAGGCTTACATGCAAAATGTTTCCCTGCCCCACTGTTTACTAATAAAATCCATAAGCACTTGAGTATTTTTCAGAAGGAAAAAGCCTGAAGCTTGCAGGATTCTCATGGAAACAACCAGGTTCTATCTTTGGCTTCAGTTGGCATTTTGCTATTAATGCAAAGTCCATCAGCTTCCACAGGTCCACTGATACTAAGGATAGGGATACTAACACTACAGTACAGTGATAAAAATCTGATATCCTGGCAGATACGAAATACACATGTCAAGCCTCCTTGAGATTAGGCAGGGAGTTAAGTCCTAAATTTGGACCTATTTTTTCTAATTCCTTCTCAATGGCTCTGATAATTGGATTAATCAATATGAAGCTTCTCAGGTGTTTTTTGAAAGCCCAATATCTGGCTTAAACCCAGCTCAGAGGCAATGCTTAGCACTTTGAATCCTTGGTGGAAATGGCTGTCTTTTTTCAGCCCAGAATTAAGAATCAATATTTTTAGGGCAGGATGGATTTAGGCCTCCATTCCCATGTGGCTACAGACTGGTTACTGTAGCAGTCATTTCTGAACATCTTGCAGTCCCTGTGAATAGAGTTGGTACCTATTTCAGGACTGTTACTTCCACTAATGATCAGGGAACTAATGAATATCTGCTCCCTGCAATTTAGTCTGTGTTTTAATAATACCAAGGAAAAGTCTGTTTCATCTCTGTATTTTTCAAAGTATATTTTCCTTGCCAGATTTTCCCCTTGTCTGTTCATCACCTTCTAATACTCATGATGTGAAATGCGAAGTATAAATCTAGAAATATTTCTTGTAGACATTTAGCAGGGCTAGTGAGCAAATACTTCATAAAAGTGAAAAATTTAATAGCTTTTAATCTCTTTGCTCACTGTGGTCTGTGAATATATTACTTTTCCTCAAAATATAATTTTTCTTGTTTTTTCCACTAAGATACAGCTATGCAATGTACTATAAGATGTAACTGAAGTATATTTACATTGATTTATCTGGTTGACATTCCGCTGTTTGACTATGCAGAACTAAACTAAAAAAGAGGGTATTAGGAAAAGTAATCTGGAAACGAATCAGTGTTTGGAGGTAGCAGAACGTTTTGTGACTTTGTGATATTGATAAAATAATGACTGGGCAGGTGGAAGGAAAACGTCAAGTATTGGAAATAAACATCTACTTAAGAACTGACTAGCCAGCATGCAGATATTTGAGTTGGCAGGGTAAAAAAATGTACATGTGAAAAGGGCTGTCCTAATTACAGTGAGGTTATGTGGCAATGTGGGCTTCACGTAAATGCAGGGAAAACAAATGTCCTACAGCAACCTACAACATCTGTCTCTTCTATGAGCTAGGTAACATGGAAGATCTAGCTAGGTATGTAGGCTGGACAATGCTGTATGTCTTACCATACAGAGGGAAGATAAAAAGTACTGTTACAAGGATGATATGCACTTGAAGGAAGATTGCAGCAAGAAATCTCTGTTAGCACAACAATACAGTGAAGACAGGGTGCCTCACAAATTACAAATTTCACCTGAATCAGAGTGAATCAGAATTTTACCGAAGAGGGAAACTTGAAAGGTAAAGAGTTCACAAGTGCACTACGACAGAAGTTATGTTTAGAACTAGAATAAATCTGAATTTGCCTCTGATTATTATGTAGGTGACAAAGGTGATGAATGAATAGAAGCATGGAGGTGCAACCTCATCTCAGAATCTCGCTTTTATGGTTTCTAAATCTAGGAATGTTTGATAAGAATGACCAGAGTGTCTGTGCATACTGCCTGTACACTACAGACAAATGTAACCGAGAGGCAAAAGACAGTGGGGTTTTAACCCCTAGAGGTTGTATTATTTGTTAAACACAACAGGAAATTCAATTATTTTTCAATTAATAAATGTATACAAACTGCACTGAGTCCGTATTTAGGTCTTGAGAGCTAGAGGAAGAATATACAGATTGTAATGACAGCATAACGAATGTAAAATCATGACATTTTGAGACTCATTATACGTAGATAAGAGTTCAGTATAGCTAAGAATACCCACGTATTATTGACCTTTTTTTGAAATACAGAAATGGTGCTTGGATGTGAAATTCGTTATGGTCTCCAGTGAGACACAGCTATTCATTTTTTAACTGATTAATTTAGGTTAGTGTTGATGAAAGACTTCAGAGGACTAAATGTGGAGATCTCACAGGAAAGTATACTGTTTTATAAGCAGGTATCACCTGCCTAACTAAATGCTGATAAGTAGGTATTTTGTCAAGTTTTTCTGTTTACAAAATAAAAATTAAGTAGAAAATGTAAAAATTGTGTTACTCCATACACTGAACTTGGCTTTTAGTCTTTGTTATGAAATGTGCTTCCTTAGAAGCACAGATACTATTAAAACCCCATCATCTTGAACAACAGATAGACAGGAGCATGCAGGCTGTTCTTCAGTAAATGAAAAATTATCAAGAAAATGGCACCTATGTGATTATCTAATAAATTGTTTCTTGTAAACTATAAAAGGTAGGAATATGTAAATCGTGCACTGGGCACTCCTGCAGGAAAATGATCTGGATTTGTACAGACTGGGACCATCACTGGGAGTTTCAGTCTAAACAGCAGAGTTTGGAAATTACAGGAAATAGAACAGGCTTTAATTCTGGAGATCAGGCATGGCGTTTAGATCATTTAGTTCTAACTGCTGTGCTGTGGCTGGTTTGTGCCTATTGTGTGAATCAATGGACAACAGAAATAAAATGGTTTATTGGCAATTCTGGCAGGGTGTTTTAAAATTATAAAATAGGAATTTCTGTAGCTTTCTGTATATGTTTTCTAGTGAAGTGATACATGCAAAATATAATAAATTAGAATTTTTAGCTTATAATTGGTTTACTGTATAGACAGAAATTAAGAAAAATAGATAATGTGTTTATAATAAAAAATTCTGTAATAATTTCACTGTTAGAAAAATAATAAAATTTAACTTTATGAAATTATTACTTCATTTACACTAGGTCTCTTGGAGCATGTAGAATCCAACCAGATGTCTTGTATTAATTTAAGTAGACAGGAGTGATAAATTTTCAAGGCTCTGCTGACCTTGTAGTAGCTATCACAGATTGCTATACCTGAAGATCTTATCCCTTTCCTTTTATGGATAATTTTATCTTTGGCTAAAGGTCAGAATCAGTCTGCTCGATAAGCAATTTAATGTTAAAAGCTGTAATAACAGTTCAGTAAAGTTCTGTCATTCTGCTGCATAAAGTGATTAAATATATATATGATTAAATTTTTTACTTAATCGTCTTCATGTGTTAAAGGAGTCTTAAAATACCCCACACCGTTGTCAGAATAGCATATATAAATACATTTTATAATGTAGATTTATTGGTGGCTGTAAGTTTTGGGCTGTGTTTGCTTTTAAATGATTATTTTTCATGGGACTTAACTCCAAGGCTTAACTTAATGCAATACTTGTTCTGAAGCAATAAAATAAATTTTTAAATAGAGGTGTTCATCTTTGGATGTTGAGCTCAGGTTTTTGAGTACTCCCAATAGAATAATTTATTCTACAGGGTTTGCTCATATTATCCTGATTTATATCATATAATTGCCTAAACACTACTGTTACAAGGTATGGATATAATAGTATCAATACAAACAATACTGCTAAAGATAAATTTACTCATGATGAACTACACTAGAAAAGCTAAAGTAAAAGTTTTAAAAAGTAAATTTTGTGCAGTGAGGAGGTTCCAGTATAAATAAGGAACTGTATCTTATCGTTAATAACACTAAGTGTATAAAACTTGAAAGTAAACCCCAATTTCTGAATGGACAGAACAGAAAAAAATCTGCCAGATTTGCTCATTTATACCTTTCCGCATGGGGGAAAGTCAGGAACAATTAATCTGATAAAATTTAATTTAAATCTGTTCAGGATTTATTAGAGGATTGTTCAAAGATTTTACATGAGTGAACTCACTGGTCAAACATATATAGGTTTTATATTAGACCATGTTTTTCAGGAAAAGCTTAGTCTTCCATGAGGATGTGTGTGCAGGTAAAGACCCATGTGTTGAAAATCAAACTCTGCAACTCAGTTATTAAGTACAATTTTGCTTGGAGAGGTAACTTTAGGAAGACTTCCTTACTTTGGAGGCACTTTTACATAATCTGCCTTGTTGAGGTTGTTGAATGAACTGAATTTATTCCATATTTAATATGGAATGTGATTTTGTGGGAAACTCAAAACTGGAAGACAAAAATCCATTAACCTGGACAATGTAAGTAATTTATTTAAAAATGTATTACTAGAAGCAAAGGTGAACTAAAAAAATTTCTTCATTGGAATCCATTTGCTCAGTTGTTCAGATACAGCATACTACTACATTCTATGTGTTTAAAGGTATAATACAAGCTTCAGTACAAGTTGACGAGGTAGCAGCAGTTCAGCCTCAGAAGAAATCTTGGAGCTTCAGCCTGCTGTGCCTTTTCACTTGGCCTAAATCCCTTGACCTGCGTCTTACCTGGGGTGCTACAGAGAAGCACAGCAGGGGGCTGAGGACACTGCATTTGAGGCATCTGCCCCTTTCTCTAAAGACTTTAGGAAGAAATCTTGGTGTTCCCTATAGTAGGCCAGAACACAAACAACCGGGACAGCAGTATGTAAAAGGAACCTTTGTGACACTGACGATATACACAGTAAAAACATTCAAAAACATGATATGGGTTAAAAGATTGTATGTAGGAAGCTGGGGCAAAGAAACAAACCTAAATGATGACTCCCACCAACATTGTACTTGTGCTCATGTATTCACTTTTATTCAGGTTTCTTTACTGTGCCCTTTACTGATGGTTGAGTGCTTGGCATAAGCCCTGCCAGCACATTCAAATCTTTCAGGGAGCAACACTGATCCTCTGTGTCAGAAATCCTGCTTCTTCAATTCCCTAGGCAGGTCATGAGCGAGTCTGATAGCTGTCCAGGCAGCATAGGCACAGGTTAATGATTACCTTGTCCAGTTTCTGACCATTCTAACACAGCCCTGTGCAGCTGCTGGATGCCATCCAGTCAGCAGTTTTCCATTCCAGGAAGCTGTGGGTAGCAGCGATGAAGCACAAAATCACAGCTATCTGTGGTTAGCCTGTACAGTAACAGCCCATGGTTGAAAACCAAAGATAAAAGAAACCCAGGGATTTGGCAATGCTGTTTACACTGGTGTCTGACATCTTTGCTGTTCATTAGGGCACTTGGCTAAACATGCTAAACATTTTTGTGATCATCGCTTTATATTTCATGAATATTAATGAGCCAAGTTTATGCTGTATGGAGATCTACTGTACCAAAGAAAAATGAGAACTAGTGCCTGTTAATTAATGTTATTCCAGCTACTAATTTAGCATGTGTTTCTTTGATATAATCTGTCTAAATTCTTAACTGATTATGCATAACAGATCCAGCCCATTTGTTATGGCTAATGAAATCAGGGGCTTCTTAATGGTAACAAATATCGCCTATTAGATTTGAACCTCTGTCCTTCTACCTGGATTTTGGGGGAGGTTCTTTAAACTCAAGGCTTCAATGGGGAAGGAGAAAACCCTCCCAAAGTAATGTGAAGACAGATGTGACCTGTACAGTCCTGCACACTCTTTTTCTTTAATATTCTTTATTACTGTGCTGTTAGAATATATTTAATATAATGTAAATTCTGATGTAAGAGAATTAGATTAATTCTATATCCAGTGAATGACTTCAGTGTTTTGGAATAGTGAAGTCTTGTAGAATTAAGTTGCTGGCCCAGCATGCCATTAGCTTCAGGTTATTAATGCAAATTTAAGTACATTAGCACAGTATTTAATATAATAGGGCCTGTCCTTCTTCAAAATTCCTATGACTTTGATGAAAAAAGCTGTCAAAGAAAAAGAGCCTAGTAATGGCATATATTTAAGTTTGCGTGTTCCCACACAGTAAATCAGTTTGTTACTTATCGACTGCTGGATTGGGCAAAGTTGGCAAGGTGGGGGTCAGCTGTCCCAACAATTCTGGCATAAATCAGTGTAGTAAACATCTTTTTTCCACCCAAGCTAATGGGCGTGCATGTATGGTTTCCTATGCTCTCACGTAGTCAAAGGAGAGACCATGTGTACAAGGATTTTGTTGGGAGGAGGCTTAAGATCCTCATCCATTTCCATTTGCTCTCCTGCTAAGGGACATTCATGTTCCCACTGCAATGCTATGACTCATCTGAAGAACCAAGAAGATGGCAGTATTGCACACAGCATAGCAGTAATGGCAGCACAATGGTAGGGCAACAGAGGATGGAAGGGAGGTGAGTGGTTTGAGATTTACAGTCTTCTATATAAGTCTTAACCTTAATCCTTACTATTTTCTTGTCCACTTACTCAATAGGATAGCTTTGGGTGTGGGGAAGAAGTCTTTCAGAAATGACATAGACTATAGTTTTGACTGGTGCCAAATGGAGCAATATGGCATAACTGGCAGACATGATTTCTAAATCTGAAAGCTCCTAGAGTGCTAGAACAATAAAATAAAGGATGAAAAGGTTTACAGCTGCTGTGTGCCAGGATCAGTGTGTAAATTTGAAATATGCCAGTAAGAAATACAAAAATATCAGTTGCACAGAACTGAGTTATCAGAACAGTGCAGCTCAAAACTGAGAATTGAAGATGACAGACAAGTTGATGTACTTTTTTTGTGTCCAGAAGAATCATTTCTAGGATAGAGGAATAGAATATAAAGTAGTCATATGATATACTAAGTGTCCATGATCTTCAGGAGCACACTTTTCTTCTATGCCTGTTTATTTGAGGTGCTAATTGAGGGTAAAGCCAGCAATTACTGTGGTTGATTGGCTAGAATCAGAACAGGGTTTAGCAATTACAAATGCCAGAAACATAAGAGCTGACATATTTGTACACATATGGGGTTTTTTTTGACATTCAGGCCACATCTAATACCAAATAAAATTAGCTCCAAAGACATTCGTCAGTCTAGAGATGAAGATGTTAGTGGTTTTCATGAATACAAGGTCACAATATTTTAGGTAAATCATCTATCACCAAATGTAGTTTAAGGGAACCCAGTAATATTGTAACCCACAACTCCACTGAATGCTTATCTTACTTGCAATTAGAACTTACCCAATAATACTACTGCTTGAAAATTACCTGCACTAACAGAGGAAGTAAGATATGAAGTAGTTAGTAGTTAGGCTGCTGCAATTAATGCTTTGTAATTTAGATTTGATCAATCTTGTAAACAGTTTTTTTTGTAACTTGTTCAGAGAGGGGATTAGACTCGTTTCTCATACATGCTGAATTTGCTGTTATTTTTTCTCAGTCTTACGTCTAGAGATAGTTGTTTCAAATAATACAGTGCCATCACTCTGTGATAACATTTGAACAGTTTTCTCAAGCAGAGATACACAGCCAGGGCTTACAAGTGAAAAGATGATGGAAAAAGGCAGCAGCAGCCTCACACCAACCCCAGCACTGGCAAGTTTGATCCTTAAGATCACTAAGAGAAATAACTACACAGCATATAGGCACATTTCCAAATGTCATTCCAGGTAATTCTTGAAAGGAAGGACCTAAGAGCAAGTCTCCAGGAGAACATGTGCTTCAGGAGGCAGGACACACAGATAGCAGAATGTGAAGGAAGGAACAGCCTGGTATCCTATACTAGCATTGGAATTCTGTTCTGGCACTTCAAGCACCTGACCTTTACAAAAGAAGCAAAAAATACCATGAATATTGAATTACTAGCAACTGAAAAAAAGAACTTTACTCTCCTAAGACTCTACAGTAATACTACAGTCATTTAAGTATCAGCTGTCTATCAGATGTGGTAGCTGCAGCATGCTCTGTTAGAAGAGGCCTCATAAGCTTTGGAGTGTCTTTGTGTACCCTTTTCTTCTGCATGACACTGCAAGACCCAGTAAAAGCAGAAGGTTTGATCAAAATATGTGAGAAATCCAGAAGCAGAACAATTTTTGTACATAAAGATGCCCTGGATTCCAAAGTCAGATTTGATGACACACTTTGGAGAGCAGTCCTGACATATCACAGTTTGACAGATGCAGCCAGAACGTACTCTGTGACATAAGCTCTCTGCTGATCAGTTCTTTGCAGGATGATTTGGTAACACAGGGGAAAAGAGGAGATAAAAGATACTTAAGATAAAAGATACTCCAACACTGATTGTTGTTGAGATATTATGTTTAGAATGGATTCTGGAATCTGCTTCCCAGTTCATTAGGATGTAGGTGGCAAGGGAAACCTGGAAGGTTTTGGCTTTTCCAGAGTTTTATATCTTTACAAGGAAGCAGAAACTGGCACTGGGTACTTTTGTGTGCCTAAGTTGCTGTTCTGGGTTCTCCAAGCTTGCTCAGATGAGGGACAGAGGTCTTGTATAATAGAAGTCATGTTGGCAGCAAGATCTTCAACCACTACAGCTTTTCTAATATAAAGATGATAAAAAACGTGATGCATGAGGCAACCTGTTTTCAAGAGGGAAATGTGATAGATAGAAATCATCTATCATGGGTAAGGCAAATACAGCATCTGGTGATTTAACATTAGTAGAAGACAATGATACACCTGAAAACTTCATTCTGTATTTGACCAGTTATTACTGAAGGAACCCAACTATAGAGAAAAACTGTAAATGGGTTTCAAATTTTATCTGCTTTGCCAGAACATTCTGAAATGCAAAGACGTGGTGCAGCAAATATCCTTGGAAGGGTGGTGCAAGGATAGATTTAATGATGTTTGCATGATAACTTATATTAAAATAAGGATAAAAATAGAGAAGAATAATAGCCGCTCTTTAAAAAATTCATGTAGTATGCCACGTGTGTCTAAACGCATGTATAACGCTAAAACATTCGTTTTTTTTATAGGTGTCTTATGAATAAATGAGGTACAACTTTCACAAAACAATGGCAATGTTAAGCTTTCCTAAGGAAATAGAATTAACTCCATCTTACATTGTGTGTTGTTGTGGTTTTTTCAATGTTTTTTTAAAACTGAGCGCAAGTGGAAGGACATTAAAACTATAGTTGCAATATTTCTGTGACCATAAAGGCCGTCAGTGTGTTAGTGTGAAACAAGTTGTACATTAAGTCTGATCAGATCTGTGGCCAAGGACAGTTCAGGCGAAGCTAAAATCTAAACCCAGAAGGCTATTTTGTTGACACCAATAACCCCAGATTACTCCTGTCTGTTCAAAGTTATACAGGAAAGTTTACAGGCGTGAGGTCTATGAAATTATGGTTTTGAAAACTCTTTCCGTTTCTGATCTTTCAAGATGATAAGTGCACTGCTGAGTTTCAATAAGGAGATTTTATGAGTTTCAGTAAGGGCAAGGATGAACTCACAGGGGAACATTTTAAATTAAGTGTTCCAATATGATTTTTTAAGACAAATGTTAATTTTTCATTTTATGACTACTTTCTTTCTAGAAAAGTTTATACCAACTTCATAGATACAGAGGCTGGGAAAGGTAGTATTACTTGGGAAACATTCTCTTAAAGGCAGCAAGTTATTGCAGTTATCTTACGCGAAGGTTCTCAAATTCCAATACAAATACACAGCCATAAGACAGAAGGAATTACAAATTAAAGTACTGTACTACTATTTCACTCATCTAGGTAGGCTGAATGTGTAAACCCCTTTATATTTAGGGTCAGTAATGGATTTACTGAGGTGTGGTTCTAGATTTTCTGTTTCAAAGGTGTCTCTTTTTGCTCCTTTTGCTAGACATCTCAAAACATGAGCATCAGTAGCAGAAAAACGATCAATAAATCACCTTTACAGAGCAAACACAGAAATACTGGAGGAAGTAAACTTAGTGATAAACTCCTCCATTTTTCCTGATATTAGAGAAATATTTTTATTTGTGCTATTTACAGACAATCTTGTTACTATGCAAGCTGCTGAAATTGACTGAAATCATTGTGCCATTGCATAAAGGTAGGGAATAATTTTTTCTTTGATGAATGGAAAGCAGCAGTTAGAGGGAAAATTGTTCTTTTCACAAGATGTTATTGACAGAGCCAAGGAAACAACAAGTCTTAGGCTATGAAAGTGAATATTTTAGGTTTGGAAGATGAATGGTAAGACAAGGAATCCCAAAGCACTTCACACAGGAAGAGAGAGTATTGCCTACTCTCAAAACATTCTTACTCTATGGATTTCCCTGAAAGCTCCTTTTAAGTCATTATTAAAGTGACCAGAACACAATAATTCCAGGAAAACAGGGGCAACAATCCTAGACATGTCAAAACACTGAAAAAACACAAAGAGCAAAAATTACTTGGATGCACTGTTTTATCCTAAGCAATGTGTTGACAGAGAAAATATTTCATTATGTCAAAATGGAATACAGTAATAATTGTGAAAATATAAATACATGCATAAATGTATTAGGGAGTCTTGTAAATATCAAGAAATGCAACTATTTTTGGTCACCCTGCAAAGAGCCTTCTACATTTTTATTATCTTTCAGTCAGGTTGTTAAGAAATATAATTTCTTCAAATTGCTTTGTTCCCTTTCCATTGCAAGGAGAGTTAAGCAAGTCTGTGAGGGTAAACATAAGTTTAAATCACATACGTCGGACATTCTTCTGGGCACCTGCAGCTGCATTTCATAACCTGATTTTAGGTTTGGGTATGAAGCGTCATAGATAGTCTCAAGGCTACAGAATTCACCTAAATCCTGGAAAAGCACTTTCTCTGATTAAGATGTTGCAAATTTTTGTTTCCTTTCAAGCCTGTACTTCTCACTGTCCTGATCTCTGGCTTGTAGGGTTCAGCTTTAGCCTGTCTTCCTTCTTCTCTATAGATATATTATGCAAATTAAGAGAGAGCATGCCATGTCTTTGTAGTTGGCAGGTCCACATCTCATGCAAAAACCTTATCAGTATATAGCAACTTAGAACATCAGTGTGGGTTTCTACTTTTTGTCGTTGTCTACATTTGTTTCTTCTCAGTGGGGTGAGAGACAAGGTCTTAATTTTTCTATTATACATCTTTCCACAATTTGCATGCTATCAAAGTTTTTTTTCCCCTTGGCTCCCCTGAAAATGACAATATCCATTAACTTTCATTGAGCCAGGAAATCTTTGAAGAAATCCTTGTAGGATTGTGTTAGGAATCCAAGCTGATTCAACAGAATCCAACAGAACATCATGAAAAGGCCCACAATACTTAATTTTTCTGTGCTTCAGAATAGACAGTAATTTGGTACTGAATCAGACCTCTAATTGACACAAACTGCATATATTCCACTATTAAAGTAGAACTAAGCTAATATTATGTTTAAGACACTAATTTGGGAAATCCTTCAGTCACTCCCATGAATTTTAATACGTAGTTCTTGTTAATGCATTTTCTGTAATTAATTTTGACAACGGATGCTAAAAAGAACAGGATTACTAATTAATTTCAAAATATGTATGAGCAAATGCTGAAATTTCTTTAATTGTAGGAGTTCTAGTACGGGTACGTTAGTGATGAATAATGTACGAACAGCAGAAAAAAAAGTTACTTATGGTAGGGAATGTTTATTTAATTTTGTCCTTAATGAAAAATTTACATGATTTTGAATGTTTTTATCCCCTGGAACCTGTGTACTCATATGGATTCTCAAACTCTGCTATGGTAAAAGAGAATCCACACTCTCTATGTAATATTTGAATTAATTTTAAACTGATTATGGTAAGAAAGCATGATGTAGCTTTACTTTTAGCAACCCTGTTGCAACTGGAATACAAGTATGACTGATAGCAGAATCTGGCCCTTGTGCTTCTGTGAATGCTAATGTAAGGAAGCATTTCAATGCACACTGTAATTCAAAAAATATTATTAATCGAAGTTTTTAGATTTATGATTATGGGCCTTATAACTTGAAAATAATACTATAAAATGTAAAGAATTAATAAAAATGCTCAAATATTTCGCAAGGTTAGAAATTTGCAGGTTTCTGTTCCTGCTGACCAAATTGGTATCTAGAAGTATTCCATACAATTCTATTCTGAAGTCCTTCCCCCAAGCATAACATTACATTACCATTCCTTAATATTCCTTATTTTTCTGATCCTTTTACCCATCTGATTACCTAGGTATTAATGTTTTGTTCTGACTACAAATTGCTTTTTTATTAAAAAAAATAGACTTAGTCTGGCACTATTGCTCTTAAGTTACCCCATTGTACCACTATATTTAGCTTTACCTTTGTTCTTTCGCCAAAAGAACTGCATAACAGACTGTGCAATCTTTAGACAACGATCCTTGTAGTATGGATGATTTGCCATCAACAATCCAGGAGAACTAAGGAAACATACTATCTTTGCTTGAAATGCTTATATTGCAGCTACAGAAATGTTCCATAAGCCAACAGATACAAATGATGCCAAATATGCTGCAGCTTTCAAAGGTTCCATTGCCAAGAGTACATTTTGATCTGGCCAAGATCAAGTAGGTTTCTTTTTATTTCTGACAACAGTGTGCTGGAAAAGTTGTGTACTGCTTTTTTGAAAGCATACAGCTGCAAATCATAAAATGTTTTATTTATGATTATTTGATTAAACTAATGCACTGAATATTGTCATCACTTTCTAGCCCTATAAAAAATTTAGGCTCCAGCAAAGATTATTTATTGTTAGGAAGGAAATTAGTAAATACAGGCATTGAGTATTTTATTCACTTTAAAAACAGGCTTTCTAATATCAAAAATGATGCATAGCATACTGCTCACAGAGCTGGCATGACATCTCGAGAGCTCCAGAAACCAAGCAGTTTCAACCTCCAGCTGCTCATTTTCCATTGTTTCAAGAACACAGAGCAAAATTCCTCTCTCCGTATAGTTTTACTGAAACCATTTCTGTTACTGTAGTGATGAACTAAGTATATGTCTCTACCCCTTTCTCTTACATATTCAATCCTTTGGGACAGATTTCCTTTAATCTAATGTTGCTATGACTGTCTCCATTGACCCAAGTAAGGGGCACTGATTACTTTTACCTAGGTGAAGAACAAGTTAAAAAAAAAGGGGGGGGGATGGGCCAGGGATGGACACACACAACCCTTACAGTATTGTGTTGGAAATTGTGTTTTGATGAGTATAGTCCAGATAACTCTTCTATGCGTGTCAGATATTTCTTGATGCCATCATGAGTTAACCTGGAGACACCTCAACTTTTAGAATGGACAGCCCTGATCTTGTTCCATTGGCTGGGTATTTTACCTCCCATTGATTTCCAGGCTGAGCAGAACTGCAGCCTGGCTGACTCTACAACTAAATGACTACTTTAGATATGTGGGGGCAGCTGGTAAGCAGGGTGATAATACCTTCTCTTCCCAGATTTGCATGGCAGTGCAATGAGTCTAACTGAGCCAACCGGAAATTGTTTGGTTTGTTTGTTGTTTTGGTTTTTTTTTTGCTAGGTTATGTTTTAGCCAGATTAATCCATGATACATATGGTTCAATTGCCTGGCTATGCAAATGCTAGCCCGGTGGTGCAGGGCTTGCCATGTAGTAGCGGGAGCAATGGGAATCACAACTCAGTGAGGGGCTGCACTCAGATCTGATAAAGGTGGCTGCAGCTACAGCTGAATTACAGCATCTTGTCTTGACAAACAAAAGGAAGAAGGGCAGATGCAGTGATCTGCTATTAACTGTCATGAAGTTATCCCATATTTCCCATACACATGAGAAGTTCATAGTGAATTCAACTTCTTACTGGCCTAGGTAGAACTGAAACACATTTAGCTGTCATTTTTCTGATGTGAGAGCAACTGAATCCATCTCTGTCATGTTTCTCCCTTTTGCCCAAATGTATGAAGTTAAATTAGTGATTTATGTTAAATAAAGGAGGTAGAACAATAATGAATCAGAATAGGATTACAATGACAGAAATGTTCACATTCAGAAGGAGGCAGAAAGCAATTCTAATGTTGAGAGAGGGAGAGATAAAGGGGCAGCAAATGGAAACAGCACAGCATATCTAAAAATAACTTCAAATGAATATGCCGTATATGGATCAGATGAAAACATTTTTACTCATGCAGAGCTCCTAACATATCCTCTAGGCAGAATGAGTACTCAGATAACAGTTACTCAGTATTTCAGGTCAGGATTTCTAGTAAGCTGCAGGTGATGGAGTTCTAATAATCTGTCTCTCTACGAACTCTAAGTTCACAAAAAAGGTATCCAAAGGAATGCAGAGATCAGTAGGAATTGTGGAAAAGAATAACAAAAATTGAGAAATAAAATAAACTCAGGCACTGACAAAAGAGCATTAAAGTAATTATGACTGGAATAGTCCCAAGGTAAATTCATAATACGTATTGTGGGTTAATCTCTGTTGTAAATTGCTAGTGTGCTTTATAGAGTATAATGCCACTACTAAAAGCTAAAGAACATATTAAAGAGCATATAAAAAATACCACTGTGGCAGCCATTGAGACAAATATGTTGACACCAGCAGGTCGAAGGAGGTGATTCTCACTCTCTGATCTCCTGAGATGCCATCTGCAGTACTGTGTTCAGTTCTGAGGCCCCCAAAGTAAGAACAATGTAGTGCTGTTGAAGCAAGTCCAGAGGAGGGCCACGAGGACAATCAGGACGCTTGAGCACCTCTCCTGTAAAAATAGGCTGAGAGAGTTGGGCTTGCTCAGCCTGGAGAAGAGGGGGCTCCAAGGAGACCTCATAGGAGCCTTCCAGTACCTAAAGGGGCCTACAGGAAAGCAGGAGAGGAACTTTTTTTTTTTTTTTAAAAAAGTAACATAATGCTTAAATTTTAAATTTAAATAATACATAAATGCGACTGGTTTGCAATAAGGGTGTTTTAATGTAATTACAAGTAATTGTTTTTGTAAGTACAGCACATATCCAACATGTTTTGCAGAAGTGCTGAACTTTTGCCGTTCTTTTGGTTAAATTTCTCTTTTGCAAGGTACAGGCACCTGTGATCACAGCCTGTGTAACTTGAGTACTCCAGTAGAGATAAGAAAAAGTGTTTCACCAATAACCCTCTTGGTTTTATTCCTGTTTATCCAACTCCTAACCCTGGTGCTCTTGATCCCACTGAGATCCAATATGCCTCTGCAGAGCTCCTGCTGTTGGCTCTTCCCTATACAGATAAATGCTAGTGACATTTCCTAACCCCTCTACAAATGGAGACAACATTCACAAGAGTGGTAAATGACTGAATAACACAACAAACAAACAAACAAACAAAAGAGTACTACTATTAATATTTAATATTGGCTGTAGTACACAAACTTCCCATTTTCCCATAACCTGGCCACTCAGAAATGAGAGACAAAATCTGAAGCAGTAGCAGAATCCTGTTGCTCATGGGAGACTATTTGCGGCTTATGCGGAGCTTATGTCTATTAGCGCTGCAATTTGAGTTCAACTTCCTTAAAACTTGACTCCATGTTTTATTATGATGCTACAGCAGCAAGAACAGGGAAGAAAACATGCTCTGAATTCCCACATTACAGAAATGAGAATTTTCTCAATAAATAATATATCAAAACCTGGAGGACCAGATGAAAGAGAAAACTTGAAACTATGCTCTTGCGGAGTTTAAAATAGCATGAGCTCATACTTGATACACAATTAGTATAATTTTTTTATGATGCTGTGATGGGAGGCTGTAGAGGGTGCAGCCATTCACTGGAGCATGGGTCCTCACTTGCCAAGTAGTACAACATGAAAATACTTCCTACTTTTTTAAGGCAGAGTAAATTCTAATAGGTGGCTTATTCTGTCTCATACCATAATCATTTCAAGGCAGTAGTCACAGTAGTGTGCTGTAATGGTTTGATTCAAACTAGATTTAAGCTGTCACTGCAAGGACAGAAAATGTCTGGGTGGATGCAAATAAGGTTCCATTTGCTATCATCATTATGACTGTGTCAGAGCTTCCTGATATACTATGGATGAGCTACTTTCCCCCTTAAATGAGCTTAACTGTTGAAAGAAACGTCAAAGTTTGAAAAGCTAGCTGAGAATAGAGTTCAATACTGTATTGTCTTGGAGAGGCCATGACCCAGCATTGTAAAAACATGTATTTGTTCAGTCCCTTTGTGGAGTTCACAACACTACTAATAATCATTCCATACCATTAAGACTATTGTGAGGTTTCTTGCTACGTCCAAGTCTCTTGGAAAGCAGAAGTCCAATGGTGAAACACAGCCTTTCTGCCAATTTAGTATTTGAAATAAGCATCAAAAGTGTACACAGCCCTTATGCAATTTATAAATTGTTCCAAAATTGCCAGTGCATTCTAATTTACTTAATCTTGAGAAAGGTCTTGTTTTTCACAGTATAAAATTGAAAGACATCATAAAATGAAAACCATTAAGTAATAACCTTAACCTGTGTATATTTGCCTGTGATTCAGGAGCCTTCTCCTTTTTTTGTACTGATTATTAATTAGGAAAAAAAATAATAATCTTGTTCTGATTTTTGCTTCCTGGAGGAAAGAGGAGAAAACCAGCTTCTGTCAGCTGACAGCCTCATGTGAGCAGTCATAAAGGTGACCCGGTTAGGTGGTCATGACACAGCCTGACTCTCATCTCTTCTACAGTGAAATGCCAAAAAGTATTTCTGAAGCTTCTTTTTGGCACAGTTGCTCACATAGCCTGAATGCTAGAGAAAAATAAACAAGAATGCTGAAGAAATTGTCCTTGTCTCAGTAAGGATGCTTTCTCTCCTCTTGGTACAGACTATGAGCCTGTCAGTGCTAATCTAGTTTAGCTGTGTGTTAAAGCAACATCTTAATCATTTGGGTTCTCAACAGAGCTGATTTTTTGTCTAAATATTTTCCAGGAAGATATTATATGCTCATCATTATCAAAATGTCTCTGTCAATAGATACTTGCAAAATATTGTTTATAAACCCCAAAACTGATGCTTCCTGAAATTTCAGTTTAGGGTTTAACTACTGCCGCTAGGAATATAACCCATTCCGACATTTAAAAAGGGACAAGCAAAATACTGTGTATTCTTTGTTTTGAAACAGCTTTTTTGAATGAACTTTGTAAAGTCATAAAGAGGGTCAAAATTGTTTTGACTTTACTGATAGAAAATTATTTGATTAAACCCAGAGGATTTTGGTAGGGATGAGGATTCATTCAATTAAAAATTTCAGAATGCCCTGTTTTCCATTTTGGACCTGAAAAACTTAAGTTGTTGATTTTCAAAGTAGTTCATTTCTAATGAAATAGAAAATCTGGTTCCTTTTTTGTTTAAAATTTAGTTCAGTGTTAAATGTAGCTAAGTTGCAGTTCAAACTAGAATTAATTACTGACTTTACCAGCTAAATATAACGCATTTGTATTGATAGTTTAGACAAGAAGATATCTGAATACATATGAAACCAGCTGTTTCTGCAATTTGAGGGTGAATCAGTAGGAGGACTGAACAAAGAAAGATAGTACAGTCAGTCTTCACCTGACAGAACAAATGGAAATTCATATCTCTACCAGAATACTGTGCAACATAAATCACAAGAGAGAAAGTAAATATGAAAGACCAAATAACAGAGAGGCAGCACACTGAGCTACATGTACAACTGAAGGAATGAAAGGGAACCGAGAGCTAAGTATCACACCAGTATAATGGCAGAAAGCAAGTTATGCAAACAATCTGCAATAAGATTCAGAACACTGGAATATACCAGCCGGTTTGTCTTTGGTACAGAAGCAAAACCTCGGAATTGGTTCATACCATTTATAGCCATTTCTAGCATTCTGTAAAACATCTTCCATGGCCTTTTGCAGAGCATAAAAATTGCTGTATTTTGTAATTTAAAGAATCCCCCAAATCTATGTGAATTACAAGATGAGTGTCTGTGGAAACTTAAGAATACCAATGTTTTATTTTTCTCCATAGTGAATTTTATGTTCTTTCAAAGGCACAAATCTGATGATAGCAGTATTCTGTTTATCCACTGAATGCACCGTCACACTCTACCAGCATGCTTAAAATCTGGAACTGGAGGAATCAATTCTAATGCAAATGAGAGTAGTTTGGGTTCCCTGAATACTGAAGTAAGTCCTTGCATCTGCTGAGACTGACAACATGGTTGCCATCTGTCCAGCTAGGAATGTGACAATGATAAGCAGCACAGTAAAACCCCAACCTACTAGCTCTCTAGCTTTTCTCTTCTCAGTGCGCTCTGAGTCTCATTATCAGAAGGTGAAATGCTCTGCACTTCAGACAGCACAGTCATCTTCTGAAGCCTGCAATGCTGCCTGAGTTTCATTTCATATATTAGAATGAATGTAAGGAATGTTTTTCAGGTGAGCTGAAAATGTTCTGCTGCAAATGAAAGCAGTAAGAGGCTTACCCCATAAGATAATGACATTGAGTCAGTAGTGTGTGTGAAACCCCTTCCCCAAAAGTGCATATGAGGCATAATTCCTCCTTGTGAGTTTTGTGACCTTATAAAAAAGTTAAAAGAAATTCACATCGTTCTTCAGTGAATTGCACTTGAACGCTGCCTCTCACAACAGCATGGGTATCTGTTAGCTTTCACCACATGTGGGATCCAGGCATTCTATTATATGAATCAGAAATGCTGTGAATCTGCCTTGCCATGTGAGGAAGAAGGAGTGTGTCTTTTAGCAGGGCAGTGTTTGGAGGAGTGCCCATGGCTGCAAAGTCGCACAAGTCTCTTTCAGCCTGGAAGCTGATGTGGTTGACATATCACGGATAAAACTGCTGACTTGGGCATATAGGATCCTGGTGCAGGACTTACTATGAATGGATGGTATTCATAACTCACTGCAGAAGGTGTGAGACAGGAACGAAATGGGAGAGGCTCAATCTATGGCATTTCATAGAAAAGTCTCAAGAAAAGAGCAGTATCTGCTTGAAAAACTGTAATTGATTATTCTTTCTCCATTTTTCAAAATTTGAGTGTTTTTTTTTTTTTCCCTCCGACTTTTTTTTTTTTCCCCCCATAAGATTTGTCCACTTACCTGCTATTAACTTGCCCACAAGTTTCAAAAACAATAGGGGTGGTGAGTCCAAAGAGAATGATGCAAGTTAACTTGTTTAACAGTTAATGAGTCATTCTCCTTGCTGCCCAGTAGAAATAATAACAGAGGTGGAACTGAGAACAATAACGAGCCTCTTAGCCAAAATATTAGTATTTGGAATTTAGTTGCTTTGGTGGTGGGGTTTTTCCTAATAGAAAAACATGCTGAGGTGCAAGAAATCTTGGAAAAGATAATGCTCTACTATGGCCAGTGAAAATGGATTCTGTGTGTTATAGAAACCTATGGTTTCTTCCCAGAAATAGCCAATTTTCCTTGCTAAGTTTGTCCTGGATTCAGCACTGGCAGTCATTTTTCTCCTTCTTAGTAGCTGGTGCAGTGCTGTGTTTTTGACTTTCAGCCTGGGAACAGCACTGATAACACCGATGTTTTCAGTTGCTGCTCAGTAGTGTTTACTCTGACCAAGGACTTTCAGAGCCTCATGCTCTGCCAGGGAGAGGGGAAGCTGGGAGGAAGCAGAGACAGGACACCTGACCCAAACTGACCAAAGAGGTATTCCAAACCACAGCACATCATGCCCAGTATATAGACTGGACACAGTTACCCAGAAGCGTTAGATCACTGCTTGGTCAGGCTGGGTATTGGTCGGTGGGTGGTAAGTGGTTGTATTCTCTTTCCTTGTTATTTCCCTTATTGTTATTATTATTGGTGGTACCAGCAGTGGTTTTTGTTATACCTTAATTACTGGACTGTTCTTATCTCAACCTGTGGGAGTTACATTCTTTCGATTCTCCTCCCCATCTCTCCAGGGGTGGGGGGAGGAAGAAGGAGAGGGTGAATGAGCGGCTGCGTGGTTCTGGGTTGACAGCTGGGCTTAAACCAGAACAAAGATAATGCTATTAACTTTCACCAACAGGAAGATATTTTAGAGAAATTCTTAGTCTGTTTCAGTTTGGTGATGGCTCGAGTTGGTGTTCTAAGACACCTGCAGCTCTTAAAGGAGTTGTATGCATTAAAAAATGCGGTAGAGACAACTGAAGATCAACATTTACTCATACATTAATGTAGCAATGTAGTAGAGGAACAAACTGGTAAGGAGCGCATGTAAGAGAACCAAGCATGTACTACTGCTAATATGCCTGAAGGGGAAATTGCAATACAGGAAGAGCACACAAGCTACTGTCAATAGGCATCATTTCATCTTGAGGAGACTGTTTAATTAATAAGAATGTCAAAGAAAAACACATTTGCCCATCAAAAGCATGAAGACAGCTCATATCTAGCAAGACTAAACAGAATTACCTCACCAAAACCACGTTCTGAACAAAAGACAAGCAATTGTTCTCACTATTTCAGGTAAACAGACAAAAGGAAGAACTATGTAAAAAAATAGACAAGGTAGCTGCATCAAGTACTTAGGATTAAAGAGTTAGGAAATAAATGCCTTGATAACAAGATTACAGTGACTTGTTCATAACCTGTAACTTTCTAATATGATTCACTTTAAAGCTACATTTCACAGTTCCAGTTTGATTTCTAGTTGCAAGCATTTTGTCTATTTGAAAATACAGGACCCCTTCAATTTCATCTGATTCTGGATGAAGCTCCTAAGTTTTTTCAACATGAGATGAGCAATAAAGCTATTGTCTGTGCATGTTCTGTGGAATTTAGGATACCAAATGCACTGGGGGGAAGGGGAGGGGTTGGAAGTTTATTCTCTTCTTTGCTGTATTGTTTATTAAGTTTGTGATCTTGCAGACTCCTCTAATAGCATCCTTATCAGCATTAACTGCATTCTACACTCTGTGCTCCCAAGGGAGAATATTGCAGTAAGGCTTTGACAGGGTATTCAACTGTGCTACCTCAGAAATCAAGAAAGCCATGGTGAGACAGTTTAGATACCTGAAATGACTGCCACGTGGCCAGTTTCATGGCAACTTCTCAGTAAAAAATGTCAAGTTTCAGTTTGCCTTTCTCTTCTATAGGGACAGCTTATGGACCTTTTTAAGCCTTGTACTTGACTTCTATTATCAAAACCACAGTGTACACACAAACCTATCATCCCTAATGTTCAGGATGTCCAAGTTGGACTCCTGAATTAGAATTTTGTTGGATGGAGCATCTCTTGTATGTTTTACTCACTGTGTGTATTTGCCAAAACTTTTCCATACTATCTTGTAGTGCAGGGTATATGGAATTTAAGTTATAATTGTGATACAAGAATGAAGTTCAGGTTTGTGTTATGGTTATAGTTGTGCAGCTGAGTATCAGGGCCATTCCAGTGTGCCTACCCAGTGCACAGTCATCAAATTCCCACATTGGTCCAGGAACTTCCCAATTAGTCTCCATAGAGATGAGCCCAGAGAAAGACAAAGGAATTGACTGAACACCCAACTATCTTCACAGCAAAATATTTGACTAATTGTTGCAGGAGTCTACAGGTGGGAATTTCAGACACTTCTGGAAACTCCCAAAAGCAGCCCCTGCTGTGCATAAGGCACTTGGTAGACACTGTATTAATGCTTAAGGTTGTTAATTAATGCCCTGGGTAGACAATCTGTCAGTCTGAAGGAGTCCCCCAAGCAATTTCTGCAGCATTTTCCTGGAGATGCAGGAAATGTAACACAAGACAGTGTTTTGTATGTAATTAAGATATTAGGAGATAGTTTGTACATAGTTTAAGGTGGTTGACAGAAACAGTCATACATAGGCCAGAATGGTCACTTGGAACCCTATTCAGAAGATTCCAATAAATTAGCTTTTTTTCTGCTGATAAATACTTAATGAGTGTTTGTGCAACACTAGTAAATGAGCGGAGATGGACTGAGCTGTTGTTTTGGGGAGACACTTTCATTTTTCAAACTGCTCGTTCAGCATGCAACCATGTTCTGCTCAGCAGCTGTTTCTGATGGTAGGATTCACTGTCAAGTGATAAAGCTGAAGAATTTCCAGATCTAGAACTTACAATATTTGTATAACTTTTTGTACTGCTTCTATCAGGAAAAGGGTGGGTTTTCCTTTTAAGAGAAAATTCAAAGTAGATTTTGGGAGTCTTTGACAAAGAACAAATTAAAAAAGAATGTCTGTTAAAGCCATTAATTGCCAAATTTCGGAAAGGAGATGAAGTGAGTTGCTGGAAATACCTAGAAATATTTTTCAAGCAGCAGTTGTATGCAGACTTCAGAGTTGTACTTTTACATCTGATTTTTATGTCTTATTGTGCTTTAAATGAAATTACTTACTCCTCTCATTGAACATGATAAAATGATAGCTTCTTCTAATTACTCTGCCTTTAATCTTAAATATAAATTTTTGAGTTAGCAAATACGCAGACTTAATTCAAACATTATAGTTATCCTTTCAGGATATTTCAGGACTATTTCAGGAAATATTTGATAGTGCTGATAATGCTGTGCTGCAAGTTACCATATTTATGAATTAAGGTATGTGGACCTACGATGATTTATCTGTGATACCTCCTTTTCAAGGTGTGGTGGAGGTTTGCTGGTGGTGAAAGAAGCCACATTGGGTTTAATTCATGGTAAGAGGGAAGGTGCTAAATACCATCTTCAGCCTGCTGAAGGATACTTTGTACTAACAGGCTTAAAAGGAAAGGTAGTGCTGTGCAATCTCTGTGAGACAAATGAAATATTTGACAGAGTGAGAGGGTTTAAATTGCTTTGTGACTGGAGATGCAAACTTGCAAGGAGCAGTACTTTCACATGGGTTCTTTTGCATGTGCATATATTTCAGATCCTTAGAATTCCTTATTCAAAAAGCATGCATAAAACCCAAGCTATCTCTTTGGAACAAAAATAATGCAGTCACCTTTTTTCTTTAAATTATTGTTTGCGCACCAAAGAGCATGAAATATTTCTGAAATTCTACAGAGCACTGTGTGGATACTCATTATTTATCTCTGAATAGTCATTCCATCAGGAGACATTTCAATTTAGAATCCTATCTGAAGGACTTTCCACTACTCTCAACATTTAGATGTCCTTTCCTCCCACTTGATTTTGTAGAAATAGTTGAGTGTTTGGCTTTAGTTCACACAAAAACTTCATTACTAGTTAAAATTGAGGCTTTGTTTTCAGTGCATCACAAAATGAATTGCCGAGATAAAAATACACTGGTTCAAATGTTAAGGTAGGGAGAAATAAATTGGATTTGCAAGAGTATTTTAAGTCTCTTGCCTTTGCTAGCATCAATGTAAAATATTTTTTATTACTGTCCCTCAGTACAGAAGGTATTAGGTGTTCCTCCCATTCCTATATAGATGTGTATATAGCTGGTATATAATTTGATTAACTGAATTTAGAGAGAGCTGGAACTTTATAGCATCTTCAAGAATCAGCACTGCAAAGCTTTTTTAGTACTTTCTTATATCAGACTAATTGCATAAATCACTTTGCATCAAGTTTGAAAATATTTCAGAAGTGTCTCATGTTTTTAATGTTAGAAGGTACTACAGGAATCAGCTGCAGATATTGCACAGAGAAGAAATGGCCTTTGGCAGGATGACTTACAGACGAAACTCAAGATATCCTGAGTCTTGAACATAAAACTGAAATTTAGAAACTGAAGATCTACAGTTTGTATTGTTTGTGCAGCTGTTAATGGCACTGAATCATGACTGCATTAGAACTTTATGATGTGTTGTGTGATATACGGTAGATAGAAAAAGTAGTGAAAGATCATAAATAAAACTACTTTCAACAACCTAGCATAAATGGTCAGGGAAGGATCTTAAATAACGTGACTTCCCTTCACAACTTGCAAATAATTTGTATCTCAGTGAGTTTCAGTTGGCAGGAAAATAGAATTCGTATAAAAATATAGAGACAAAGCAGCAACTCTGGGTACGCTCCAATTCTGTTTTCTTGTCGGCTTCAGAGAAGTACTCTGGTTTTACTAGTTGCAGTTCAGGTGTTCATGTTTTGGTTACGTTACTGCTGAGACTGTGCTGATGTGGCCACAGTCAGCCCCACAACTTACTATTTCACTCTCTCTTCCCATATAGATGGCACTGATTTGTGTTTTGTAAAAGGAGGCTGTTAGAGTAAAGCAAACTGCCACCACAACCATTCTCTGTCTCTTTCATGACATAAAACCATACTGCTGTAGATGGAAATGGCCTTGTAGGCCACAGCACACTGTTGATTCAGGGAACAAAGACGCAGGCACAAGGCAGAGGATACAACAGGAATGACGTACAGTATGTTCCCATTGAAATAAATAATGTGCTGTAAGTACTGCAAGCTAATAATGTGTAGGTTTTCCACTGGGTCTTTCCTGAGCCACAGAAATCTTGTTCAGACTTACCAGCAGAATAAAAGGAAGTACAAGTATGCAGGACATAAGATATAATTTAGGATCTCTGCAAGAATGTCCTTGATTTCTTTCTGATTGTCCAGAATCTGCAGCCTCTGTGTGCCAGCATGGAAAGATGACACCGCATGGTTAATTGGTACAAGTGAAATGTCACAATGGGCTCTTCCTTTGCAAAGTCTTCCCTTGACAGAGGAACAAGATGACTGGCTCCCTGGTTTGATCTGTATTTCTCCAAGTAATTATGCTTATATTGGTTTAGGATTCTGAATTACCTGAAGGTGTTCTCTAAATGTTAATATCTTTTTACTGGTGTGGTAGGATATATCTTCAAATGATACAATCAAAGATACGGGATTTCTTAAGACAAGCTGAAATGGCTTTGAAGATCATAAACAGACTTCTGGGATGTAAAATCTACATGAAAATTATTTAGTCAGATTAAGATGCAGAATTTGAGATAGCTGTAATATTTCTGGTACAAGGATGATGAATATAAGGGCAGAGATGAGTAAGAGTTTAGGGATCTATATGCTGCACAGCTTCCGGAATTTATTGCAATGGAATAAAGCCAAATTTTTAAGCAGCAGCTACTTCAGATTTCAAGTTCCTTTTTTATTACACTGGGAGGTGAATAACTTCAAGGAACTTTGTCTGGAATCTGACATTTAGGTGTATATACTAAGTACCCCCTCACTTCGTCCTGGGAAAATCAGTTACCCACTGTTAAGGAATCTGTAGTCTAGCTCTAATGTCTTTTGGGGTTTGGTGGGTTTTTTTTAATTTCATAAGGGTTTGTTTGCATTTGCCATGTTAAAATGTTTTGTGCTGTAAATATTTAAAGGACCATTTTGAGGTGACACAACTAAGGTACATAATGACTCCTGAGATTAGACTCTGACTAAATTGTTAGATTCATGCTAAAAGAAGCCTCTTATTTCAGGTTAACCGCTGTTAACCTCAGACACATTCAGAATCATAGATATCTATTTTAGGCATATTCCGGTGCAGTTCTTCATGCAAGGCAAGTCTTATCCCCATGTAGGAAATCCCTTCATCATTGTTACACCTGCATGTTATCATCAAAACTAAAAAAGCTTTTCATGGGAACTTCTTAATTCCCCACTATTCAACCCTAAACAGTAGATCTTTCCTTTTGTCAGGAGGAGTACTTAGACGGCGACAAATAATGTTACCACAGAGAAGAGGTATGAGCTAACTCAAGCTGATGTAATCTCAGTTAATAAGAAATGAAACTTTCGAAGCTATTGAAGAAGCATGTGTTGCCATATAAAATACTGAGATCTAATTACTGGTTTTAAAGTCTTAACAGATAATTTGACTGGGTTCTTTTGTTTTTTTTGTCCTCTAAATATTCCTTCTTGCAGATGAATTCATTTCACATCATGGAAAACCAATTATACCTTTGCAATGGCTTGAGACATTTTAATTTCATTGAGGCTCAGAAGTCAGGAAAAAGAGTACAGAAGAGAAACAACTTGGGGAAAACAGTTGGGACTGACAAAGGCAGCAAGGGATAGAGTTGGAATTGAGAATCTGAGACCTTATGATTAGTACTTTTTTTAAAGATATCTTCTGGTTAGGCTTTGTAGCCAGATAGGGGCCTGGCCCTCTTCCCTGCCAGCTGCTTGCAATGGTGAGTGCCCTTGACCCTTGATCGTAGTCAGCATCCACCTTGCTGCCCCCACAGGACTGAAAGGATTTTGCTGCTAGGATATAATTTGCTAAAGTCTCCATATGAACCCGAGCATGATCATTAAATGTCCTAGGCAGTTATGAAGTGCACATATTAAATGACTCACAGAGAAATATTGTCTGTTTATGAAAGATTCTTGCAGTTTTAAAATGAGAATTTGGACAAATTTTTTTTCAGTACAGATTTGAAGCACAAACTTCAAATCTGTACTGAAAAAGTTTGGGAACTTCTAGCTGCCCATGTGACAAAGTGGTCTTGTCACATCAACTATGAGGTTGTGGAAATGTTGGTTCACCACAAAACCAATTAGTATTTTACTCCAAATTTCATCACATGATGGAAAGTAGAAACCACCTTTATTGCATCATGTGACAATAGTTAGACCTACAGACCCTCTGACAAAAAATAAGGAACAGCCTTACATCTGAAAAGAAGATCATTAAAACTAGGAAAGCAACTCAATTTCTGCTTCACTGTCCAAAATCCCTTTTGGTTTTCTTTAGTAGCAATGCATCACATGCTACTACCGAAGTGATGCCTCTCCAGATTATTCACAGTGTTAAAGGAGGAATGCTGTAGGCTACAGGAGAAACACAAATTATTAGACCCTCCCTCTGCATAGGTTCACTGAAAGCTCCCTCTGCACAGGTAAAGGGAAAGAAATTGGAGGAGGGCTAGGAGAATTTTAAGTCAGTGCTGCATTTCTGTTTCTCAATGGGCACTGTTACATCTTTCAGTTTGCAAGGGAGCTCTAAACAGCAAAACATGTTGGAAAAGAGGTTGTTAGAGATAGTGGATTTGCTGCACTGGGTAAACTGCTGCCGTTTTTGTTGTAATTGCAGTCACAGAACTGTTCTGGTTTCCCTCTCTACTGAGATTTGGTTTGGTCATTCCACAGAATTATCGTAAAGCCTCTGGTTGTTTGGTGATGCATCAGTGCCAAGATTTGATAACTTATTTTAAAACTCTGGCTTACATGGCTGTGTGCTAGCAGCAGGATTTGATAACTCATTTCAAAGCAGCATGAAATAGTACCATCTGGCCATTAGCATTTCCAAGGCACGTATTGTGCACTAAGCATAGGAAAGGCTGCAGGTCACCAATGTGTTTTACTTTTGACAAATCTTCATGGGCTGTTTTTCTGAGATTGAGTTTGTACTTTTATTTCCTCCTGTGGAAGCCTACTTATTTTTCACTGATTTCCATTAAAGTAAGAAGAGCACTGATCCAGAAACAGTTCATGAATTGCATTATACAGTTTAATTAGAGTGAACAGAAAGTTTCTCCACAGACATAAGAGTCTGCATTCAGCCTAAAATGCAACTTCGAACAGTAATGGCTGAGGCTGGCAATGAACTGAAGTCACAGACAGTGCCAATTGCTTCTTCCACTCATTATAGAGTAACATCAAGAATGATGCTACAGCATGTTCTCTGTTTCAGTATTTCATAATACTTAGTGAACATGTCTGTTTAATTTTTTCCTTAATTCTAAATTATGTCAGAATCAGTCCAATAATGAGTTTGAACTGTTCATGTTTTAAGTCGAATTCTTGGTTTGCTTTTTTTATTTATTTTAAAAATATTTCTCTATCAAGCCAATTAAACAAATTTGTAGTAACAAAGAGCTGTTACACTGTTGTTACCTTGCTGCTGCAATAATTTTATGGACAGGATGTGAAATTTTAAAGTGCAGTGACAAATCTGTATTTGGTTACACAGCAGCTGTGATCTGTGCCCAGGAAGTTAAGGGGAAAAGAGTAGGCAGAAGCTCCCAACCATGTAAGCTTAAATTCCATAAATGTAGCATGAGGATACCAACATACTTGCAAGAGATGAAGTAGTATCAGGTGAAGGCAGATGCCATATGAGTAATTCTCAGATTCAGGCAGTAACTACCTTGTGTCTCATTCTCAATAGAGACACATGGTCAGGGAGGACAAGGTGTGACAGAGTCAGGCCATCCTGGGAAATGTCATAGCTCAGTTTCACCATATTGATACTATATTGTCATAAAATACAAACCAAAAATATCAAGAGATACAAAATGCCCTTGGGAACTGGTCTTTGCAGCTTGAAATGGTGGGAAAACCGCTATATGGTTAGGGGGTATGAGGGTATGGCCAAGGACAACTTAGCCTCAATAGATCACACCTAGAGTACTGGGTCACATACTTCACTAACTGGTGAATTACACCTAGCATTTACTAACCTTTGTTTTTTTATGCTTAATGCCTACAGAACCCATAAATCATACTCTGGATTTGCTGCTAAAGTCTGTGTCTTACCTTTGTAAAAAGGGAATCCTTGTTTCACAGACTGAAACATCAAAAAGTCAACATGTACAGTGGGACATAGAAACTAAATGCTTCTCAACACGAGAGAATTTCTGATAGTTTCCCTCCTCAACAAGGAGGACTAAAACAAACATAGCTGTAACCTTGGTATACTAGCTAGCTAAAAACCCCTCACTTTTGTCAATATACTGTAGCCGCTTCCAGCTTTAGAGTAGGCTTGTTTGGGTTGTCTCTTTCACCTGAGAACTGAGCTGGAAATTTTTCTAGTCATTAATCACATATGACAAACACATCAAAAGTACTAAGAGCACTGTATTACATTTACTTACTATACTGTGTAAGTAAAGACAAAAAAAATATGCAGGATTCTGTGATTTAGTGGACTGAAATGTGGTTTCTTCCAGCAGGCATTGCACGGAGAGTTCAGCGTGAGCTGACCACCTGCATTATGGACTCCCACATAGATTGTGCATCCCCCCTAAAGTTCTTTTCTGCAGCAGATGCAGTCAGTGTTTGAATTGTGAAATACAAAGCTACTCCAGCTACAGTACACAGTACACAGGAGGACATGAGAGGTCAGGGGCGGGATAAAAATGGAGTTGCTAGTGAACAGATTGCTCCTTTGCTGCACAAATCTGACCCGTGAAGTTAGTGACAATGGGGATATAACATCTTTCTGCACAGAAAGAATTCATGGCTGGAAAGGAGGTGGCACAAACAAACCTCTCCACAGTCAGCATTATTTTTGAGACTGAAATGCAATGCTGGTGCCTCTGTCCTGTTCCAGGACAATATACTGCAGGCAAAGCTACTTGACATATCTGCTGATCTGCTTCCTCCAGTGTGTGTTGCCCAGGATCAGGAGAGGAGCTCCTTAGAAAAATACATGCCATGCTACCGCCACATCCAAGGAGCATGAAACTGTGCGGGAGGTGGAAAAGTGAGTCTGTACTAAATGAATGAGACCTAGCAAGCATAAGAAATGAAATCAAAGTAAACTGAAGTAGAATGGATGGATTAAGAAGAAAATTGATATTTTCTCTTAGTACATAGTCTGTGTAGAAATTAAAAAAAATATAAAGCCATAAGGTATTTATTATGTCACATTAGAAGACCATTCTTGTCTCTTTAAGAATTTACAGCAACTCCTCATAGTTTCTTTCCTAAAAAAAAACCCACCACATTTTTATCTTTCCAAATGCAAGTTGCTCACATGCATAATATACACTGTGTGCTTAGTTTTCATGTAGTGTTTTTGCTGGTGAGACATTTTTCCTTTACTTCGATAACACTTTCTTAATTTGGAAATAAATCTAGCTTTAAATCTTTTCAAACAGAAAAATACAGTTAATTTATGTGACTGTTCTCCCTATGAATCATGTAATATACACTGAGAATCTGCTGTGGGAGAGAACTGTTTTCTCTTTTCCTTTGTGCACTATAATATAGGAGTTTCTGCAGCAATAATTTAAAATCCCTAAATGTGGCTAATGAAATCCTCTATTATTACAGTTCTGGGAAAGAGACCTTTAAATGCATAGTTTCTGAAATGTATGGACTTAAGAAATGTTAAAAAAGGTGGCATTGAACTCTTTGAATTAGGAGAAGCAGTATTAAAAAAGAATATTACACATGGGGTTTTTTTGTTGTTGTTGTTTGGGTTCTTTTGGTCACTAAATGCTCCTAAGATACACTTCTCTTAGACGTGGTGACATTCTCATAAGCAAAAAGCTCTCCAAAACTATCCAGTCTTTTCTGCCAGAAATATATTCTTGTTTTGCTTATTCAATTGACATTTCTGCTTCTTCTAGAACTGGACATCTAGGGGGCAGCATAAAATAAAGCAGCTATTTAAGAACAGGTAGGTCTGAGAGGCCTATGTGCCCAGCTAAGATACACATACTGCTGCTGTGTACAGTGCAGTAAGAGTGGTTAAGAGGTACCTTATGGTCTGCAACTAGAGCATGGTGGTTGCATGCTCAAGGTTAATCAATAATCACAGTTAATTGAAGAAGTTGTTAACCACAGAATCTGGCAGGCAGGAGCTCTTGATTTTCATCTGCCTCCTCTTAGCACATGTGGCATGGTCTCTTTCTCAGTCACTCGAGCACTTTTAACAAGTTACATCACTTCTATTCTAGACACAGGACATGTTGGTATTAAAAAATACCTTTTGCTCTCTTTCCGTGCCACTTAACAGTTTTCAAAGATTTGTGTATTGTTTTCAGTAAGTATTTAAGTTTGTTTAGTAACAAAGTATCTCTAGGGACAGAGAGGTATTTTTGTTTGGTGATGTACAGGAAGATGGAAAAAAGAGCAGCTACTCTTGGCAATGTCATTAGGTAATTGTCTGAAGTCCAGGGAAGATTATTTCTTTACGCTGATTGTCCCATGAATAACAAGAATTAGGTATTCTTGTAGAATTCAGCATGTAGTGAATGGCAAGCTTATCTACTGTTCAAACTAGCATTGTACGTGTACCTAAACCTAATATTTTTCTAAACTGTTAATTTTCTGTACTCCATCATCATTGGTTCCTTTGTTGAGGTACTAAAGGCTGTCTGTAGCATGGTATTGTGCATGGATAAGTACCTTCTCTCAAATGAAAGGATACTGGTATTGTGATGGTATTCCTTGACAAAAAAACGCCTTTTTCATTTTCTAGTTATATTAAACAATTTTATAAATTTCTTGTATTTCTTTTGCTCCAAAATGCTTTTTCAGGGACTTCCAAATTTATTTCCACTTCATAATATTCCTACCTAATAATAAGCTGGCTTATTTTGCTACCAGAAAAACCTGGTACAGTAAGACATACTAATAAGTGCAGCTGTCTGTTCCTGTCTTACGTACAGCCTTTTTACATAAGTGTTAAAAAAATATACTTTTGAATAGTCAGAAAAATAGCACTTATGACATTTCAGTTCAATATGCACAGTTTTGTAAGAATCAGCTAGTGTATTTTTCTTACAAAAATACTAGAAGTTTTATAAGAGAATCTCAGGATGCAGGAAAACTTTAAAATGAAACAATAAAAGCTGCTTTGTCACATTCCTGTTTGAATTGCAAGTATGCTGCACATATAGTAGAACTGGCCATTGTGAATTCACATGTCACTTGAAAAACCATTCTAACACCAGTTATTAAAAAAATCCCTGAAATACTGTCTTGAAAAGCTAAAGACCAAAGTTCATGTCCCTGAAATATACGAAAGGAAAAACAAACAGATGAGTTATCTCTAATTGTGCTGTGGCTCCAGGGTTGTAGCTGGAAGGTCTGGAAATGAACCTGAAAAACTCTGTTTTTTTTCCTCCAAATATCCACCATTGGAAAGCCAATATATAATAACTGATGATCAAATAGTTCTCCCACCTTTAGTGTAATTGGTTCATGAGCTGAAATAGACTATGTAATTATCGCACATATTCAAGACTGCCTCACAAAACTACCGTAGTAACTGACTCTTTCATTCTGGATGGTATATTCAAGACTGTCAAGAATGCCTTCTCTTTACCAGACTTCCCAGTCAGTGTCTAATGTGTCAGGAAAACATCAGTGATAAAACAGATTCTAAGTGGCAAAATGCCTGACTGAATTTTAAATTCTCTTCATTGACAGTGAGAAACCCATAGAATCTCATTCAACAGTAATGGGCACTGGGCCTAGGGGAAAAGTAAAGATAAAAAAGAATTAACTGGTCTGTATCTAGTCAAGGATAGAAAATGAATTTTTTCTTACATTAATTCTACTATACACAGCACATATGGCAACTATAACGGAAAGTGAAGGAAAAATAATATTAGTTTGCATAACATCTTCTAAATATAGAAAAGAGTGAAATGCTGTTTTATCTAATTGTTAAAGACATTGCTAAAAGATGATGATTAGCCAATGCAGTGTGGTGAGAGCAATACAAAGTAGGTTAATCATCTGAAGCTCTTGCAAGCCATATTAGCCTCTAGTTAGTCTTTTCCCTAAGGTATAAACATAATTTGAATTTCAGAAAAGAGCTTAACAGAACACAGTCCTTTCTTTTCTGTTAAAGAAGATCTGGACCATAAAGAAATCAACTTTACCTTTTATAAATTTCTTTTAATCATCTGGTCTGAGCCAGTAGCCTAAAATTGGGTAGTGTAAATATTCCCTATGAGCTCCAGAGAAGACGATGGTAAAGCTCCCACCTACTTTTGAGTCCTTGGTCCAGGATACTGAGTACTTTGAAATTCTCCTGCAGATAGATCATCTCTGCTAAAATGAGAAAGCTTTTATGCTGTGCTGTGTTACATGTATATGCTTTCCATTCCGTGGGGATATAAATCCATACTACATCAGTGAAGTCAGTGTAACTAATTTATATGACCTGGGCATTTGACACAAAAAATAGCTACCAAATGATTTCCCAAATGTAATATTCATAGAGATGAAAAGCAAACCTAAGAGGAAAAAAAACCCATAATTCAATCCATGACTGTGTGTATGGAAAAGCAGCATGGTTTTATTATTTTTCTTTTAACTTCTAGATTTTAAACATTCTAAACCTCAGATTTTTCCTCTCACAATTGTTAATAAAGTTTATTATTGTAGGACTAAAGAGCTGAAGTTTAGTGAAGAATAATAGACTACATTAAATTTAATTGATCTTAGTCCAGCCATCGTGACTGCCATAACAAGGAGAATTTTACCGTAAAAATACTGAGCTCTTGCATTGTATTTGTAGGATGGGTGAATATTCTTTTCTAACTCCCCTTTCCCAGCACTCTTTGCATTTAAAAACATCTGCCTTGCTGAGAATACTACATAATTCAGATGGAAATAAAGAAGACCCTATTTATTTTATAAAATGCGTATTTTGCAGTTGTTTGTAAGCCCAGCATGATTTTGATTAGTTTTCATGGCTTCAGTAACTACCAGTTTTGTAAATTTTTAGTAGTAAAGAAGATACTGAACTCACATGAGCTTCTTGAGTCAAAATATTTGTCTTGCAGCTTCTGTTCCTCAAAATCATACTCAACAAAAATGACAAAAAAACTAATCAAAAGTGAACAAAAAGTCTCATTATTATTCTACTACTGAAACAAAATAGCTAAAAAAAAAAAATAATTAAGAAAATCCACATTTTTATGCTTGCCTATTAAATTCCATCAAAACAATTAAGTTTGGGTAGCAATTCAGAGGGCTTTTGAGCTACTAACTGGAGTTCCTGCTAATGAAAATCAATCATAAAGAAGTTACTTAGCTTCTGGACCTGGAGATTAAAGGACTGGCCAGCTTTGCAGTATGAAAAAGATGCTAGAAAGAGAATTGTATATGTATTGAAGGTAGCATTAAAGATTTGCAGGAGGATTTTGGGGGAAAGGGTAGGGCAGAAAAATTCTGATAGGAAAACACCTGTACATCACAAAGATGAGCACACCACCTATACAAATGACTGTTAAGACACAGAGATTAACTAATTGGAATTCCTTCCAGCAAGCAACTGAATTAGTGATACTGGTATTTTTCAAATACTTGGCAATAATTAATATAAGATAATAAAAGAGAAATCAAGTAAGGATGTTTTTAAAAGTGTGTCTGCATAATGAATTAAAAATAATAAGACCCTCTTAACAGAAATATCAGATTATACATTTGAGAGAGTTTTGCAGCTGTATGCTGTTCACATAAACAATATGCAGGGCAAAAAGAAAATATACACTACACAGTAATTAGCAGATTAAGTAAGTACAATAAGAACTGTGTTAAAGCCCATGACTAACAAGAAATTTCCCAGCTCAAGCAGCCAATGAATATAATCAGTTTTCACATCAAACTAGAGTATTTCTGGGGCACAGATTAGCATCAGGGTGGAGTCAATAGTGCTACAATGGTAAAAGAGGCACAGAACCAGGACCCCTTTTTATACAAAGGATTATGAAAGGAGTAAAAAAACATGGAAAGCATATGTAGTTGTTCAATTGAATTAAAAGAGGTTAAAAGGATTAAGAATAACTACTTTTTTAAATCAAGAAAGCATCAGATGTTATTTATTCTTTCACCTGGAAACTGGAGACCAGTTGTTTGGGTGTCAGCTTCAGAAAAAATCGTTGTATGATAGTTAAAATGCCCACTGGAAAAGCACAGTTCAGTTAAGCATGGTCTGCACAGATCAGTCAGAGAAGGTCATACGTTAGTGACGCGCAAGAGTACTGCAGAGATGTTATTGCCATGACTGATGAGAGAAGTTCAGTAGATTTATGATACCCTCATTTGACAATGCCCTGCCCTCAGAAATTAGTGTATATAGGACAGTGTTAGGACATAAAGGGTAACTGAAGCTGCTAGTTAAAAATCAAAGGTGGAAAAAATGGATTTAAAAGCTTGTTTTTTCAAGTTGTCATGGAAAGAATTATGTAGGCCTGAACAGAATGTCTAGTACACCCCTATTATTTGGTATAGGACAAGGATACTCATTCTTTCCTTTTACATTGCAAACTAATTTCTAGGTTTATCATATTATTTAGATGAATCAGTGGATGACTATCAAAGTTTAGTCTACACAGAAGTAAACCCATATAAAGGATATAGCATGCATATACCTTGCGTAAGTAGTGCCATTCAGAAATAAGGTGAGAAAAATCCCTGAGCAGTGCCCTTCTGTTTGTTGCTAAGGACAGTATCACATACTACCCAGATTTTGAAACAATTCAAATGACCAGCTGGGCAACCAGTCCTAACAGGAAAATAATGCAACTTTGTGCCATGCCAAAACATGAGGTCTTTACCAAGCCTTTGTTTGGGCAAATTTGTTGTGTATACCTACATTCAGCAGCTTTTTGAATGCCTACCTGGAAGATACAGCAGTGTAAAATTATTTTCCATAAATTCTGTCTGTGCCTCCTATGTAACAAAAAACTTCCTATACAAATATTAAGCTATGCAATACAACTTAGAGGAGCAGATCTAGAACAGACTAGATACAAGGTTTTGGTTATCACAGAAAAGGCGTCACCTTCTGTGAAATGCAGCCAATTTTCAGTGTAATTGCTGAAGACCTCTATCAGACCACACTTGAAGTTCTTTTAAGATTTCCCTGAAACTGAAACTTGTGTTATCACTGAAGTATTTAAGTTACATTAAAAAGAAAATTGACTTTTTCCTAGATGAGATTTGAGACAGTATAAAGTAATCAGAATTATGAAAAATAGTGTAAAAAAACAAGTGAAACTGAGTCAAAATTCTTATTCTGAGAATCAGAAATTATGGGTGCAAGAGATAAGCCCGATGGGCCAGTATCACAAGATTCTTAGAACGAATTAAAACCTTCATTTGTTTGGTTTTTTTTTTCCCCTGAACTTTTATTTCCCCTAGATCTGGCCCAACGGGAAATTTTTTCCCTACCTTTATGAAAAGCATTTTCAAGAAGGGAGACAGTGTGCTTCCTCTGGTTCATTTCTTAAAAGATGCTGTGGTCCTTGTAGCTTTCAGCCCTGCTGTAGGTACTGTACGCACCGAGGGATCCTTCCCCAGAGAACTCAAGACTTCAGACCCTAGCATGCTTTACTCTGCTTCACTGCGTGTAATGTATAAACACTAGTCAGTACCCTGAATGCTATATGTTTCTGCAAACTGAGATTTACAGATGGTAAAGAAACTGATCTGGCTTGGTTAGTGAGACAGTCTCGTAGAAGCTAAAGGATCTAGCACAGATGGAGTGACCCCCTATCTGATTATTTTTGAGCAATGGGAAAGATGTAATTCAGGTATGGACAATCACTCCAGCTCGTCATTATTTTAACCAAGCCATTTTTATGAAAAGGTTTTAAAACAGAATCAAGTTACCATGGAAACTGATTGAAGCAGAGACTTACTGTAAATTCTTTTCTAGACAAGGATAACAGGACTGACAGTTGGGCTGTAAAAGGAATATGAGTGCAATATAGAGTTAGGCATGATAGTTTGTTTTCTCTTCCTAAAAGTGCGTCTTTTACAGCTCTGTTTTATCTCTACTATTTTCTACAGCGAGGTACTGAACATATTTTAAAAGAAGCTCCACCCAAATGAACATTTTATTTTGTCATAATCCTTTTTGCAAGGGGATGTACATGCTCTAGGGAAAAGAGCTGAAGGGCAGGGCACTCCACTTACTTTCCCAAATTATTATGTCTTGCCAGAATCATCAGGGAGGAAGAGCCATCACTCAGGAAATGCATTTGCATGAAGTGCCCTTTGCTGCCAGTGTTTATATTTTGCCTCTGAAAAATGCTCTAGGTACATTCACACCATAGCACAGTGCTCTTCTTGTATGATATGAAAGAAGGTAGCCAGGGAATAAAGTCTTTTTAGTGAAGAAATACCCCATTTCCCTTTCTCAAAAATTTGAAAAATACACCAATTTGCTGCAATCCTATTCAAAGTCAAACCTCTGTAAACATCTTTCTTAGTCTGATCGATGGTGGTGAGAATAACAGAGATTTAGAGTACACAGCCCCCAAAATACAGTGCCAGACGTGTAAGAAGGGAATTTGGCAGAGAGTGAACAACACTAGAGCATGTACCTTTTCCACTTGGAATAGTTAGCTGTCAGCACTGGAAAACATTTCAGCATATGAATATGCAGTATTTTTTTTTACATCTGTGCTGGATGTTTCTACCTGCTGTGCTTAATTTCAGAGTCTTGTGTTATCATTAGAGAAAAAGAGTTCTCTTTTCCAGTATAATTTTCTAGCAAAGGAAAGGCGGGAGAATGGGGGAGATCCTTATTTGAACTTATCCCGATACTTTTCTAGCCTGAAGTTTCTGCTTCTTTGCTCCAGCTCCCAGCTGGAGCTGTGTTTGTACATGCCCCTCCTGACATAAGCCATAAAGCAATTTTCCTCCGGATTTTAAGAGGTTTGCTTGTCATCAACAGTCATAGTTGGTCCCAGTGCACTAGAATCACAATAGGCAGTCACCTTTTCCAGCATGTTTGCCTTACAGCTAAACGTAATGACAACAGCTGGTTTTGTTGACAAAAGTAAATATACTTCTCACCTTCAGTCTCTGCCTTCCTCAGCCATGTGGAGGTGGGCACATGACAGATGGTTCTTGCTAACTAATCACAGAAAACATGGTGTTTGGTGTGTGGCATGAATTTCCAGGCAAATAGAATGCTTTTCATTTAATATCTTACCTACGAAAAGCTGGACACACTCATAAAATGTGGCTTGCTCTAATGAAACACATACTACATGTTAAAGTATATAAAGACGTGACCGGTCACAGAAATCTGCAATAAATGATGTACAACCTGTTACTTGTCATAATATTAATGACTGTGCTTATTATACGTAAAACTTTTTGGCAGCCAGCCAAAGAGAAACATGGGGCCAAATTCTGCTGGTTTTAGCACAAGTTTGTCTTGGATTCAAGGCTCTGACCACTATACTGTATTTGTGTGTCTGCGCCACTGAAGGCTGCCAGTCCAGACTCAGTGGCAGCTGGGCTTCTGCAGAGGCTTGTGCAGTTCTTGAGACTGAACACTCAAGATCTCCATGCATTAAAGGGTAGAACCATTTTCATCATTTAAAAGCAGCCATTTTAAGTGTATGCTCTTTGTCTTCATTCTGTCATAAATCCTACTACAAAAGGGCTAACAAATAGGGCTGTTGTCTTTCTCAAATAAATAAATTCCCCAGGAATGTAGAGATCATTTTAAAGATAATGGTTTTAATCTTAGAAAATACGTCCCAAGAGTCTACAGTTGAATTCAGTTAAAATTCATTAGTACCACTATACATTCCCTAACTTTGATTGTTTTTCATACCTGCTTGTGTGACAAAACTATGTCATTTCAAATGATCGTGATCAAATTACCCATGCAGACATTTATAACTATAATGGGCTTAATTAAGGAAGTCAGAGGATTAGAAATGAGAATGTTAGGACTAGCTAAGTTCATAAAAGAGGACAATATAGTTTTTATTTACAAACTCATGCCTAAAGACATGATTGTTCAAAAGCAAAGGTGGGAAAAAGAGTCCCAAGAGATGGAGGAGGGATTGGTAAGAGTTGGGGAAAAGCCAGGAAATAGGTTCTTGCAATCCTGATCAGAATTCTGTGAAAATCACTGCTTGTTATAAACTTCAAGATCAGCTGTCAAAGAAAATGGATAAACGCTGCAGCTAGTTCGTGGCACTTCTAAACATGGCTGATCACTCTGAAGGACAATGTGCCAAACACTAGTACTTTCTGTTTCTCACAAGTCCCTGTTTTCTGTTTAAAGACACATTATTTCTATGTCTTTGTATTGCACATTCTTTTTAGAAAAAAAATAATTACACGAATGGATTATGTGCCTGGATTTAAGTGGTTAGCAATATAAAAATAAGGTTGCAAACTTATTACATCAGAACTTGTCATCTCTTGTTGTTCTCTGGTTTTATTGAAGACAAAAAGAAGAGTAATAAAAACAAATGTTTTTCATTTACCCATCCGTAACTCTGAGATATTTGTCAATGCAGGTTTATCAATATACAGTCCGCACTGGTTTCATATGTGACAAGGAGGCAAGAAAACAGTGGAGAACGGCAGTAGATCTGATGCAGATAAGCAAGAAAGAAAAAATAAGGACAAAAAGTTTCTAAACTACCAGGTAAGGAATTCAGGTGATTCTGTATAAAGTGTGAAATGTGTAAAGAATCATACTGAATAGTTTATTCTTATATTGGCCTTCCTGCTATTTCTGAGAATTATCACTTGATGTATCTGTGAACATACATACTCACACACACATACCCTACTCCCACCCATGCACATAATAAATCTCTCTTTTGAGCAAAATTGCCATTACCCTCAGTGCAAATATTTACTACACTGGTGTTTGACATATATTTGAATAAAATCCATTTTCTGTATTTCATTTTGTTTAGATAAAAGATTATACTATTTCCTACAGAAAACCAAAGAAGCAGTACTTTTCCAAAGGAGCAAAAGAGAATTGTGCTATGTGGTTTACTGTTTTTTCTCAGCAAATCAGTTCAAAGTTCTCAAATCTGACATTATCGTAGCCTGGCGCTGATCTCTTGGGGCATTACACGCACATTGCAGAAAAGTTATGACCTACCTCTTCCTTCTTAGATTGGTGTCAGGTGGAAGGGTCATTTGGAGCTTCAGCACGCTTCTATTTCCTAAGCCTAGGTAGAGAAAAGTAAACATATATTTACTAAAAAGCAAATCTGGAAGAACAGCAAGCAACAATTCATCCTTTGCTCTTCTCCTCCACTGCTTTGGGGAAAAGTTGCTGTGCCACTTGTAGTGACTTTGTGGGAGCAGTAAATGCAGTGGAGACTTTATGTTCCCTGCAGCCTAAAACAAGCTGAGAAGCTAAGCGAACTGCATGTTACATGATGCAATTGCTCAGGACAGAAACATTTTCTTAATTTCTTAGGTAGACTTACTTCTAGAATAAATTATATTTTTGCCACAAGCATAAGATGGAAAGAAATACTCTTACTTAGACATTGCATATCCATCATTTGCCTGTCTGTCTGCTTAATACTTGCTGCGCCTTCCACTCATAAAACTAAAGCTAACGCGAGATGCTAGTATACCAACACATGTCAACTGGTAAGAAATGCAGGGTTTCACATCCATTTTGTATATACACAAATGAGAATTCCCTTTAGAATTTAGCTTTGTAGGCAAACGTTTGTAGAACCCATCTAACAAAATGCCTACGTTATGCTTATTTTTAACTTTCAGAGAACAGTAATGCTTCCACTCAGCATAGTTCAGATGATTGACTCCAAAGCTGTGGAAATCCACTTCTGAAATAACACATTCTATGAATCCCCAGGAACAATACAGACATTAAAAACAAACAACAATCCCCGGTCAAGCCTTGCAAATGACATGAAACTCATTATTACTGCTACATTGTATCAATTATATGTTGCACAAGTCATGACAATGCAATATTGTGTTTATGCTAACTTTCTGAAGTTTGGTAAGCTTAGCACATTGAGACATTCTGCCTGCCCCTTTGTAGGTTGTTGATTCTTGCAAAATGACAGCTGCTGCATTTATGTTAAAAAAAGGCTCAGAATATCAGCAAGGATGCTTCTAATGAAAGCAGCAGAATAATACAGCTGGAGTTTCTCTAGGACATGCCATATTCATCAGTTACAAACTTGGGAATATCATTTTGTAAGAGCTGCATGATGAAAGATGCTGTGTAGTGTACAGCTGACTCTATTTGCCATATGGCATGTTGTTATTTTGTGTTACCTTGGGGAGTGCTCTAGAAGCAAAAGAATAGAACACACTCAAGGCATATAGAATAATAAACACAAATTGTATAGTTTTTAATTATAGCAATAAGGTATGTAACTAAAATGGAGGTGGAACTAAATGTAAGAATTGAATGTGTGCTATACTACTCTCCAGCTACTGAAAAGCAATAAACTCCTATCAGGAATATTTAAAGAGAAAGAAATTGCCAGCCACCGTATATAAAAAACTCAAAGTAGGTTGACTCAAAAGTCAGCAAGCACTACGTGCTGTGCTACACACATTACCATAATATGGATTTACATCAAAAACACAGTTTTACATGGGGTAGGCTGGAGAAAACTTTTAAATCAGTAGTCTCTAAAAATGAAAATCCAGATGCACAGCTGTAATAAAACCATCAAATGAATAATTAGAACAATAAAGTGGGAAGAGTATTTGCTAAAATCAATTAAAGAATCCTAAATTACTTGTGTCAATTTGATATAGGATAAGTGAGCTGTTGACAAGGAACTAAGAAATCTCAAAGCAAGCAACATCTCCAAATTTACAAAAGCTTTACTTTTACAATACATCAGAATTCACAAGCAGATTGTTATTAATACGCCCAGAACTTAGCCAAGATTTAAGGAAAGTAGGAGCAGTGAAAAAATACTTTGTCTTTCATTGTGACAGTATTTGGCTGCACATTCAGTTCTTCCTATGCCAGCAAACAGCTTCACCCCTCCCACCCTGCGGTGCCATCTTCGGAAGTGTAGCCTAAATCTTAAGCAAAATCCAGCCAAAGTTAGATCATTCTTTGGGAGCTGTTATACAGTCACAACTTAAATTTTAAATGACAAATCTTGTGTTATCCAGTGATGGAAATGTGTAGACTTGCTGGTTTTGGGAATAGCTTGGCTCTAGGCTCCTCAGTCCATTAGGTGAGGCATTTCATGATCTGTTACAGGAACAGAATATTTTAAAATTATTCATACTAAGTGTGCAGTACTTCAGATGACATCTTCAAAACTATCGTCTACTCAAGTGTTCAGTTTGAGCAGCCAAAAAGTAGAAGATCATTCCCTTTAGCCAGATCTTTAGCAGAAATGAATCAGAGAAAATCCAGTAACTCTCAGTATTTCCTATTAGTGGTTATGCATTTTACTTTCCTGTTCATTTTTACCTGCTATTAGGATAATAATTTCTGGATTTTTTTCTTTTTCTGTATGACATCCAAGTGACTCAATGTCATTTAAAGACAGCAGAACCTCACAGTAAAATGAGAAGAGGATCTATGACGCTTCTAAGCTTCACCATCCTTGCACTCACTACCCAAACCCACTGCGTACAGTTTGCCAGTCTCAAAGTTTGACAGTGCACTAATTTATATTTGTAAATACTTACAGCCCAGTGATGGCAGAATGGGCCAAACTGTTGTGCAATTGCAAATGACTGCATCCATTTTCATTTGTCAGCTTAATGTTAATACCAACTCATGACTTGTTTTCCACTTTTATTATCAAAACCTATGAAAGATTTCACACATTTCAGTTTAAATGCCACTCATGCTTATTCTCCACATAACATTCTCTTCATGTCATAAAAAAGGCTGGTGCAAAATGTCTGATGTCACTAAATGAGAGTTATTATTTAATGAGAGGTAAGAAGTAGGAGAGAGGGAGAAGTTGGGTGTGGGGGGGAAGTCAGTTCTCACTATCATGCTCAAGGGTATCCTTCCCTTTTAAGTTAGCAGGAATCTTGAATGTGTTAACTGACAGCTCAAGTTTAAAGACTGTGTTGTAAATATACCTGCTGAATTAGCAAACATTTGTGTATTATTATTTTTCTTTAAAGGAAAGGTATTATTAGGGTAATATTTGTCTACTTTTTTTTCCTTCTAAGAATGCATTTAGTTCCACAATGATGAAAGATAAGCAGCATCTGACAGAACTGGTGTTTACCTTGCCCTAATAAATGGAGAATTTGCAACTACATTTTTGATACTTCAATTTCTGTTATTCTGATTAACTCTGTTACCTCAACAACAAACACAAATGCACTATTGAATGATAAAATTTGAGTGGACCATTGGTAATGGAAAAGTAACCTTTTTAAATATTTAGAGATTTCTTATGAAAAGATAAAAATGTTTAATTAAATGCCAGAAATGGATTTCTAGGAGCAGTTCGTCAACCTCAGATCTTATCGTAACATAGAATCATGGGGTTGGAAAGGACCTTAAGATCATCTAGTTCCAATCCCCCTGCCATGGTAATTATTACTATTATTTTTAATAAATTTTTAAACTAGTCAAGTTGCACATTGAACAACTCAGGAAAACATCAAGAAAATAATAAATGGAAGGGCTTAAGAGTTCAATTTGAGGAAAGAATCGTATTCCAAAGTTTTCTCATGACAAAGGTTTTTTTCTGCTAGTTCAATTCATTTATGCAGTTGGTTGTTTTTCTTATTAATTGATCATGACAGCACTATAGTATAATGTTGATTACATTAGACGTGTGCACATTTAAAGTCTTTAATTAGTTTAAGAATATACAGATAGGCCAAAAATTTGCTATGCTTCAGAGGAAGAATGTTCAATTACATTTAGCAGGAAAATGACCAGTAAAGTGCTTTTATCTAACAACAGTTTTTAAGTAACCAAAGGGTGAATGGTGACAGTAACTTAAGAGAATCCTTATATCAGAAAGAACAGAATCTCAAAGGCATGACTTACTCAAGTAGTCCATTGTGCATGATAGAACCATACTGTCAGCTACGCACCCCGGTTTTAGTGAAATTGCAGTATTGAAAAATTTGGAGCACTGGTTACATAAACTGAAAATTGTTAGTATGGGCAACCTCTGACTTTCACTTCCAGAGGCACTAACGTACTTAATTTCATAAATACACCTTTACTTGAAAACTTGAAAACCAAGCAGTTGCCCTGTGCTTTGGAGGTGCCTAAGACCTAACTAAATACGAGTTTTGTGTCTATTTCAGGGCTTCTTTTGATACGTATTCAACTGTCATTTCTCACACATTTCTTCCGTAAAGACACTCTGCTGGATATTTGCAGTATATTATGAACAGATGTTATTCTTGCTCTGCTGATTCATGTTAGGGGGCTTGTATCTTTGATGGGTTGTGAAGGGTGGATGAAACCGTAACTGAAAAACAAAGAATGGTAAAGAAAATATTTAGGATTTCACTGGGTTTTCTAAATGAAAGTATTCACAACAGATTATAAATTGGTGCTTCCACACTATTCTAAATCTAAATCTTATTATGCCATCAAAAGCTGACAGACTTTCAATGTAAATGACTAGTGAAGTCTGAATCCTCATCACCCAGCATGATCTGGTTTTGCTTAGTCTGGAAACAACCTCAGTACCATTTAAGAGTAAGGACCACAATCTGCCCTTTATCATCCAACGGTGTTATTTGTAATACCAGGAATTTTCAAGGGTGTGGTAAACAGATCCCATTTTGCAAGCATGGCTTTTTAACTGCAGTTCCTGCTTTGCATGTTTGGGCAGTTGAGTCGCTAGTAAACTTCTGAATGATTTGCTACCGTTTTGTTCCCAAAGATGTACATGTATGTTCTTGATACACTGTATAGGTTCCAAAAAAAAAAAAAAAGTAGAAATAAACCTGCAAGGTATCTTAAGGCTTGTTTGAAATAAAGTTGAAAGAGTTTTTTTGTTTGAACTGGAAAATATAAGACTGAACATTGTGCTTAGATGGAAAATAGCCTTTTCTAATTCCTTGCTTACCTCAAAAGGACCATCTGATTTCTATGAAGTGAGTTAAAACATAAGAGTTGTAAATTCTTTTTCTGCTGTTTAGAATATTGTTGAATTTTTTTTGACATCGCAGATGACAGTAAATGTGATTAATGGCTGCTGGTAATTGGAGTTTCATTCCAGTGGTTATTGCTTGTCAGTAACAATTAATAGTTCCACAAAAACCCCATTCATTTCACAGTGTTAAAGAATGATGGCTTTTGGGAATTATGCTAAACTAGCAATTTCAATTAGATTTTGAATTTTATAGTATATTGAATAACAGTTTATGCTTTTATAATAGCAGTGATGGTTTATTGTTTTATGGTAATGACTCTCATTACATGTATGTTTATCTGGAGAATTATAATTTTTATAGTCGTCATATTAAAAAAAAAGTGCATGTTACCATTTCTTTAAAAGTAGAGAGTGTTTTGATCTTTATCAGTGATGATGATTTTGATTGTCAATTACATATGTTTTGTCTGAGTTTTTGATAGTCAACATGTGATGTATAAAGGATGCAAGAAAGTCTTAAGCTGATCAATATCAAGCACCAGCTGGTATAGCATGTGGCGCAGTCACCCATTTGTAAGTCTCTTGCCTGCAGTTGGCTGGGCTGTAGATGTAAGGCAGTAACTGTCTCGTCTGATCATTTCCAGAACTACAGGAAGAGAGGAGGGGAAATCTTCAATAAAGGGAAAGATAGTGTTTTTGGAGACTCACTGAGAAGCATCCTCGCCTTTGTCCCTATCTCCAGTAGATAACTTCCTGCAGCCAGAATTAAAAAAAACAAAACAAAACAAAAAACAACATGAATGGAGAAGGAATCAAGTACTGGCATAGAGAAGCATACAGGGAAGAGAGCTGAAGCTGCATAAGATACAGCTGATTGAAAACGTCATCTGGATCAGCACAAAATGGTGCATAGAGTTTGATGTGAGAGACTGGAAAGGGCATAGTTCCTTTCTGTGACAGCATTAAACTCAATGGAGCAAATTTCTTAAGTTTCTTAACTGAGAAACAAGCAGGCTCTGAAGTTTAAAATGCTTATAAGACATTGAAAATAGAAGTATACTAATAAAAATTCTGGCCCTCAGGAAGTCAGTGTATTTCCAACATTGACATCTGTATTGTCAGGATCTGAGTCATAGATCATCTGATAAAGTTCAACAAAGTGAAAAAGGGAACAGTGTGGAGAAAGAGCTGTATAAAGTTAACTTCATTAGCATGGCAGGTGCTGATTTCACTTGCATAAGTGCTTTTGCCTAGGACTTTCATTGGTTTCAGTTTTTCGTTGCAGATAACTCAATTTCTGTGAGAATATTTAAATAAATGTTTCTTCTGCTTTGTCTTTAATTTAATATGGTGTTAAATTTTGCTGATAATTTGGATTACTTTCCTAACTTAATCTTACACAAATTATCTAATGAATCTCCCAAATAAAGAAAATTCTAGTAATTCTTGCAGTATTCTTCCAGACAATGAAACTTGTAAAACAAGGTCAGACAAGAAGCTATCCCATGAAGCACTGTATTATTTTTTTTAGCAAACTAGGTCAAGGAAAAAGACAACAATAAAAATAACTGTGATAATTCCAACAAAATTCCAAGTCAAAACTGTGGCGCACTGCAAGTTCTATTTAAGATAATAATTCTCCATCCCGTAATTATCATTTCTAAATTAATGCCAAACTCTGATTGAAGTCAGTGAGAACAGGAGCAAGACCTTTATTATAATTTGATTAATTTATGCAAGTTTACAAAAGCAGAAAATTGCTGGTGATAGGGGAACCTCAAAAGATGTACTTCTTTGTTTCATGGGAAAAATCATAATGCAGAAGTCTGGGTGAATATACAGAGACATGTAAATCTTTTAGATTCATTTCAATCCTGGCCTTCCGACCACCTGTTCAGAAATATTTTGGTTGCAGTTTCATGACACTAATATTAGTTATTTGGTGTATGTTAGCATCTAACAGCCCTAACTACTATTTGTTCTTCTGAAACAGGTGCTGTAGAGAACATGGTGAAACCAAGTGCAGAATTAAGATGAGAGTAAATACAAAAAGTAACTAGCTTATGGGAGTCAATAAAAAAAAATAATTAGCTTGGCAATTCCCAAGGTAAATTTGGGATAAGTGTAGGTTAGGAGTTATTTTTGAACAGTTGTTTCTCTTACAAATTACTTTTCAATTTCCAAATGTTTATTTGGAACATGAAACACACCAAAAAAAGTGCTATTGAATAAGTTCACAATTGGAATGCACATTGCCTTGATTAAAGAGAACAAAGTATACAGTCTGTATGTCAGGAATCTGATATCAAAGTACAACAGAGTTCAAAACCACATTTTAGTTCTGTTCTTTGATCTAATGTAATAAACCTTTAAACTTTCCGTTGTAGAACACAAATTCATATATTGCAACACCTGTAAATCCAGTTCTAATCTCTTATTGAGACAATTATTTCCAATCCTCAGTAACTCAGGTTTCGTAATACCAACAAAAAGAGTCCCTCCATGTACATCCCTTATCCACACCAAATTTATCTGTTGGGGGTTACTTATTTTATGACTGAAGAATTTCTCTTGCAAAAGAAAAATGAAGATTTGTCTTCCTTATTTTCTGACTGCTTAAACTTTGAACTTGTATTCCTTTTCCCCAAAATCCACAATTCTTTTTCTTTCTGTGATATTCTCAATAATTTTTTTAACAGCTATGGTAAAATACATTTTGCTGCTCAGTGTCTTGAAGCCACAATGATATTCAGCCTTCCCTGGAAGAGAGACCTTTTCATTTGCGCTGTGTTTTTAATTCAGTTCAGCTACAATACAGAAAAATTGAGCAATAAACCATAAAGTTGAAACTAGGCTTCTTTTTCTATGCATATGTAAAGATTACTTGAAGTCAGTAAAAGCAGTGGCTACTCAGGACCTGAGAAGACTTGATATTGCTGAGATTCTCCAGCCAAAAATCTCAAGGTCAGTTAAATAGAAGTTAAGATTTCTTAAAATGGCTGTACCCTCAATTTCTTTCTCGCAGTATTACTATTATGAGTGTCCCAGTGTTATATCATATGAGGAAGTTGACCCCCAGCACACATGTACAGATTGCCATGTACATATGTGTATGTACTATACATACATAGTCTGCTGGTGGCTGGATAGAAATCCAGATTGTTTTAATAAATGGTACTTCCTCAAATGTTACGCTTCTTCTTCAGCCATTCAGTGTATCTGGTAGCAGAAGTTGAATTTTCCTTGCCATCCTTCTCTCATAGCATTTCAAGTGTTGGATACAGAGCAATTTCAAAGACTTAGATTTTCTTAATGATGATGCATAGGAACACGTTCTTAATTAGTTCAGATGCTTTGGGTACAAATGGTTCTTAACAGAGAAGTGTGCTGCAAAATCCAGGTTGGTAATTCAGTTACTGTTTCAAAATGTAGCGTTTTACAAAGGACTAAAGGGAACCTGACATTTCCTTTAAGAAAACTCCAGGGGAATGGGAAAGCTAGTACATCTAGGCAGAACAGGGAATGTCAGAGTTGTCATTTTTTGGGTGTAGATTCTAGCTTTTGCATGCCTTTCTAGTTCTCAAGACCCCAACAGTTCTAGTGTGCCTTGGGTCATCAGATAATTAAAATATGCGTACATTCAATATGCAGAAATTTAGAAGCAGAGACCCTCCTGTTTGCTGCTTTGAAGAATAGTTTCTTTTGTTTCTGTTTTTTTTTTTTTTTACTATGATACTATGAAGAGCACCTCTGAGGTATGAAGAGCTATAAGCAGAAAGGAGGAACAAGCCACACAGATACTCTTCTGTTAGAATGAAGTTGAGGTTGTCTGAGTATGTTTTCTAACCTCAGCCAAAACTTCTGCTGGAAAATCTCCCTCTAAAGCATTAGATACTCCACCTTTTCAGGGGATGTTGTGTACTTACTAATTGTATGTGTATGTTATGATGATAATGCTAAAGGCTTTAATCTGATTAATAGAGGAAATTAAAAAATTCAACATTTTACTGCTGCTATATTTATGCACTTTATGACTGCATTCCTGAACTTAAGGAGAAGCAGGATTGTTTTAGACGACACTGTTTGTTACAAATTCTCTCTTCTACTCCTGCCTTACTTGTGAAAAAAATAAATAAAAGTTTGGTACCATTTTCAGTGGAAGGCTCATCAGTATTTGCTATCATTTCACGGCAAGAAAGACCACATAATTATACTAATAAGCTTCCTACAGAGGTATACATCAGAGCATCTATATTTATGTCACCATTATGCTTATCAGGTGCATGGATTTCAGGCATCCTTCTCTGACTCTTCCTTCTTACCTTCTATAACTTACATTTAATAAGCAGGCAAAAGCTCCTCTGAGCCTTACTAGCAGGAAATAATTGTTCCATACTCTCCACAGTTTCCAGCACTATAATGTACATCAGTTGGTAATAGTTAATTACTTCATGCACTTGCAGTTCAGTCTCCTGAGGAGTGAAATTAAATTTTGTGGGTTTAGCCTAGGAGAACACGGACGCAAAACACACACACTTAGAAGTTTTTCTGAACATAAGTCAAAGCATTTCTTTGGCACATGAAACAGACTGTTGCAGGCCTGACTTTTATTCCAGGTGGCACTTGACTTGATGTTCACTGGTAGCAGCGCGAGCCAGAGCTATTTCTTTGCATGTTGATGAGTATACCCTTTCCTCTCAATGAAAGACTGGCTTATTCACTCCTGCGAGAGGCTGTACATACCATTATAACTGATTAAATAATTCAATAAATTACTCATTCTGTCTGAATTTTGCTTACATTTGCCTGAAACTAACAATCTTGGCAAGAGGCAACTAACCAACCTTTGAGCACTGTCGGTGCTGGGGATGAAACACTTGAATTCATTCCTCCTGGAAAGTTAAGGAGTGCATTGTTGTTCTTTGCCCAAACTTAGCTGGGTAGCTAGTATTTAAATGTGTGCACTGAGAAGAACAATTGCATTTTGCCCATTTTTACTAGAAATATTACTGTTCCCTCTGTGCATTGTGTAAATTATGCCCAGCTATCTTTGGAAAACATGATAAGCGGAACTATTTGGAAATATTCCAGTGAAAAGGTTTTCTCAAGAAGATTTATTTTCATAAACTGGAAATATTTTCCTGCAGCATTTTGTATTTCATGAATATTCATTGAATGAAAATCAGATTCGTAGGATTCCTTGTCTGGACTCCTGACAGTTTGTCCCAACAGATCCAGAAATTGTCCAGGTTTTTTTGAGCTCTGAGCAAATATAATGTTTTGAGAAAAATATGGGTTAGTTCTTGCAAAATGGAAATCTCCTTTTCATGAGCTGTTTAAGGCATATTATTTTCTTTTTTCATATAACGCTGTCAAAGTATCTTAGAGAATGACCTCGAAGAGGTACTTTACATTTTGGGAGCTGATGGTAACCACTTAGAGCCTTTATAATACTGCATTTGTTTGGTTATGTCAGCATACAACAAAAAAACTACAAACAAATAAACAAAAGAATCCTACATGCCTTTTCAGATACAGAACTAGTGCAGCTTTCAAGAAATAATTTTTGCCAGTTTTTTGTTTGCTTTGCCAAGTTTACCTGGTAAGCTTCAGTGACTTACAAATTGTTTTTACTAGAGAGTAGGCTTTATCTTGTGATTTATATGACTATCAGTAATGATTAAAACCCAGCAGAATAAAAGGCTTTTTTTCTCATGCTAAATACAGAGCCTAATTAGGATTAATTTAATTCTGAGAGCAACTGTCACTTCTGCTCCCTTATTTCATAGAAGAGCTGCTGCTGAGATATTTTGCCATCTTTTTCATTCCTAGAGGATCCTTGACCTCCTCCTCCTTTCTGTTTCAGTACAAACAGTTTGTATGAAATATTTATATTGTTCTGAGGTTTTAAAAAAGAAAAAACAAAGCAAACAAACAAACCAAAAAAAACACCTTTTCTATAATTCATTTGGATTTGACTTTGATGAAAGCTCTTCCTCTTCAATTCACAAGGAAACAAGCTGCCTCAAAATTTATTTCCCTTGTAAAAGAAGCAAGTAAAGAGCAACCCTTAACCCTGGGGGGAAACAAACAAACAAAACCCAAAACCAAAGGACATTGGTGATTTGGGTTGGGTTGGGGTTTTTTGTTTTCCAATTAAGAAGAGGATATGTTTGAGGGAAATAGACAAGTTCTGAATTTAATCAAGGATTTTTTTACCCAGCTGTAACAAAAGACCTGTTTTCAAACATTTTTCTATATATTCAAAGCAAAATTCTTTATTTTCTCTAATGCTAGGTTGCAAATAGCAGGAGAAGAACCACACAGTAATTTATCAGTGCCTAGAAACACCTGAGTTTGCGATATGGTTTTCCTGTAGACAGACTTCTGAGTTTCAGCTATGCAACGTTTCAGAGTGAGCTACATCAATTTATATTACAGGGCTATCTGAGATTTCCCCTCAGACAGTTTTAGTAGGACTAGGCATCCTAGACAACATATGCATAAACTTTGGACTACCGTTTGACAGCTCAACAAGACAGAAATCCTCATACATGTGCATTTCTCAGAATCACCAGCTTTAAATTAGTCATTTAAGAATAAGGTTGGCTGCATTCAGTTCTTTCAGCCTATAAACAACTGAGCCAAGCTTACACCACTGACAGGTAGAGAAGTTGCACTATGGTTCAACAGAATAACACATAGCTTTTTGTTGTACTGTCTGCTCTGCTGGCATCCCACTTCCTCGGGGGCCCTAAACACACTTGAACTGATACAGTATTAAAAAAAAGCATAACATTAAGTGCTGCTTGTCTTTGTTTATTTCCTCTTGGAAACAAGAATTAGAAAAGCTCTTTAATACTAGCTTTTTACTTTGAAAGAAGAATTTCTTTATGCTAAACCTCTGCTACAAATACTATCAGATAAACCTATTTCTTTGGTTTTTTGCTACTGTGTCTACTTTAGAAAGGGTAATATTCTGAAATTTTCTGCAGTTATTACAGCCATTCTGCACAAGTAAGACATTCTGTAAGATTAGAGCTTGAATGTAGATTAAGGTGATGTGATAAACTGTGCAGAACACAATTGATGAGAATTGATTGCATGGAAAAAAAGATGTGGAAACAGAGAATTTGCACCAAATTCTAAACATTTCCACTGACTATTTTTATTACTTAATATAGGAGCCTTTGTTTCTTTTGGGTTTTTTTTTTGAAAGGGAAGAAGACAGCAAATATTGCTTGGATAACCTCTTATTTTACATTTAAAATTAGAGTCAGTACTCTTAAATTTTAAGACTTAATTTTATCATAGAACCATAGAGTAGCTGGGGTTGCAGAGTACCTTAAGATCATCTAGTTGCAATCCCCCTGCCATGGGCAAGGACACATTACCCTAGACCATTTCTCCCAAGTCTCTGTCCAACCCGGCCTTGAACAGTGCCAGGGATGGAGCATTTTCTAGAACATTTATACAGAATCGGCTTCCTACATGTTTCAAGTTACTGTTTATAACAATAGAGCTGTCAGAGTGCCAGCTTCTGAGCTTGGACCACAGCAACCCCATGCAATTAGGAAAAAATTCTTCATGGAAAAGGTTGTCAGGCATTGGAATAGGCTACACAGGGAAGGGGTGACCTGGAAGTACTTAAAACACTGTAGATGCGGTGCTTAGACATGATTTGGTGGTAGACTTGGCAATGGTAGGTTAAGAGTCAGACTTGATGATCTGAAAGGTCTTTTCCAACCTGAATGATTCTTTGATTCTATGATATAACTTCTGCAGTAAAAAAATGCTTTTATGTTTCAAAAAGAAACCCATCAGAAATGCAGCGATGTCTACAGCAGGAGTCTCTACTCCTATGTGTTTTACTTGAAAGGTAATGGAAAAATCTAAAATTTCAAGACACAACAGTGCATTTACGGCCTAAACTGCCCCTTTTTAAGAAAGAAAAGCCTTCTTCAGTGACTTGGTTAGCTGTAGTTAACTAATAAGTCCATATGAAATTACTATATTAATAAATTATTTGTTAAATCAAGTCAAATTACTGAAAGAAAATTCTCAAATGCGGGCTAAATACTGGTTCTTCAAATGGAGGTCAGTTCTTATTTACTATCTGTGTTACGGTGTTCAGGTGCTATGCATGTAGGCTTTTCCTGGTTCAAAAAAAAAATAATCTTCAAAGCTCTGTGTTTCATTAAGTCCTTATTGTGCTCTATTCTGCTGTATAGTTTACATACAAGTTAAATTCTGTGAAGGAAATCCAAAGTTGTTCATGAGCTCTGCAATGAAATAGTGTTGGGTTTTTTTGTATGAGCCAACAATTTTCAAGTCAATAGGGCCTTTATAAAACATATTTGAACACTTCAGTAGATTAATAACATGTTAGCAGAAAAAGACATGTTGAAGTTGGCTCAGTTATCCTTCCATTCCAATTATAGTGTGACATTAAATCTTGTGACATTTAATAAGAAAGGCCATTTCACCCATGGCTGCCTCAACTGCTGACAATTTATGCAACAGTATTCCCTCCTAAGAAACTATTCTAAAAGAAGGTTTTCTCACATGCTGATACATCCAACTGCCCATGTAAATTAAATAAAATGCAGCAAAATATATAAAATTGTTCATCTTACAATTATGTGGTACCTTTGACTACAGAAATAGGAATTAACTAGGCTGGCTGTTGTGGTTTAAATCCAGCCAGCAACGAAGTACAACACAGCTGCTTGCTCACTCCTCCTGACCTCAATGGGATGGAGAGGAGAACTGAGAAAAGGTAAAATCCATAGCTTGACATCAGAACAGTTTAATAAAGTAAAATATAATAATAACAACAACAATAAAAGTAATGGAAAGAGAGATAAAGAGAGGCACAAAACACAAGTGGTGCACAGTATAGTTGCTCACCACTTTCTGTCTGATACCCAGCCCATCCTCAAGCAGCCTCTCCCAACCAACTCTTCTCAGTTTATGTACTGAGCATGATGTCCTGTATTATGGAATATCCACTGGATCTGCTCCAGGAGGTGCAGAGGAGGGCCACAGAGATGCTCAGAAGTCTGGAGCGCCTCTCCTATGAAGACAGGCTGAGAGACTTGGGCTTCTTCAGCCTGGAGAAGAGAAGGCTGCGTGGAGACCTAATAGCAGCCTTCCAGTGCCTAAAGGGGCCTATAAGAAATCTGGAGAGGGACATTTTAGAAGGGCATGAAGTGATAGGAGAAGGGGGAATGGCTTTAAGTTGAAAGAGGGTAGATTTACCCTCTTAACTCATACCTAGATACCTAATCTCTTACCTAATATCTGTTTACCTAGTATCTAGATTAGATATTATGAAAAAATTCTTCATTATGAGGGTGATGAGACACTGGAATGGTTTGCCCAGGGAAGCTGTGGCTGCCCCTGCACTGGAAGTGTTTAGCACCAGTTTGGATTGGGCTTTGAGCAACATGTTCATAGTGAAAGTTGTCTCTCCCCCTGGCAGAGGGGTTGGAACTAGTTGGTTAACTTTAACGTACAGCCCAAATCATTCTGTGATTCTATGCTCCCTTAGGAACTTAGTTTGGATCAGGTGTCCTGGCAGTGCTCCGTCCTGGCTTCTTGTGCGCCTCCTCACTGGCAGAGCATGAGAGAGTGAAAAGTCCTTGACTTAGGAATAAGCATGACTAGCAACAAACTTTGGTGTGTTATCAGCATTATCCTCTGACTAAGGCCAAGCACTGCACCAGCTATTAGGAAGAAAATCAACTCTATTCCAGCCAGAACCAGGCCACTGGCATAAATTCTTTGCTACTGCCGTAGTGTTCATGGACTAAAATAAGAACAAACCAGGTTAAAAAATAACAAAGTATTTGCATGTAGATATCTCTTGTTTCATTATAGTGCTTCACATTTGTGAATATGCATTCACAGAGTTAAGTATCTTCAATTTTTTATTTAAAAAAAACAGCTGTTAAAACTTTTAATGACACCACTGATCAAGGCACTGGTGTAACCCTAGTGCTGTCTTCCTCAAGGCAGACAAACTTTAGGTCCAGCTCAAGATTCTTTCCAGGACAATAAGCGTGTACACTCCTTATCATGGAATGCAAACAAAGAAATCACAGGTAGCTTCTCATCTGGCTCCAAAACTGGAAGATACTTAGCTTCGTTTGTACCGGAAATCACTAACCTTGCTGATAAGCAACAGGATTTGAGCTAGAATCTCCTCTGTGCAGCACCAAGCTACAACGTATGAATACATCAGCTGTTTCTGTAGGCATTTTGAGTATTTTTGCAGCAAGTCCTGCTGAGTTGAGTGGTGGTGTAAAACAATGCTCAAACCATTTCAATTGACTTCTACCTCTAAGAGTTACAAGTATATTAAGTCAGGTGCATTTAAGACCATCATTTCCATATTTTCCGAGAACTGTGGAGTCACGCACTTCAGTAAATGAAGTCTGAGAGTCTGAGTTCTCTCTTTCTGAGAGTCTGAGTTCTCCAAGCAATTTATTTTACTCCATTATTTAATAGAATTTTATGGTAACGTGGCACATCTGTTCTATTGTTTAGGTAGGACAGATGTTTCAAGTCGAATAGCCAAGCATTGAAGAGCAGACTAATTTGCTGCAGGTAAAATCTCCATGAAAGTCACAAGGACTAAAGGATTGTATCCTGCCTGATTAAGACTGAGGAAACAAATTCAGGTTCATGCTCATGATAGAAATGAGGAGTGTGAGGTTTTTTGAGGTGTTTTGAGGTTTTGGATTTTTTTGGGGGTGGTGGTTTTTTTTTGTTTTGGGTTGTTGTTTTTTTTCCCTATGGATCTATTCTGCCCAGTAATCGCTGTTTTGCCTTTTGTTACTATGTTACAACAGAAAGTATAGGAAATTCAGGTAACAAAAAGCAACATCAAAAGCTTAATCGTATAGATCTTTTCAAAGGGTAAGAAAAAAGCAGCTAAACTTTTGACTACTCCATACTATGAAAATCACATGCTTTTACAAATTTGTGGCTAGAGAGAACAATATGTACTTTCATGTATATTGACAAAAGTTAATCCTGCTGCTCCAGCTTCAGGGCGTACCACGAACTGCTGTGCAGGATGGATAAATGAATGAATCATTGAGTCATGATCTTCATCCTTCTTTGAAAACCATACTTATTTTCCCTACCAAGTTATGTTGATGGGGTTTTGTTGGTTGGTTTTAGGGTTTGGTTTTGGTTTTTTTTTTTTTAAATTAGAAAATGCTTATGGAGGAATAAGCAGTGTACAAATTCCACTGAAATTATGTATTATAGTAAGCACAGCGCTTTCACTGAAGATGCCCCTGGCAAGGACTTTATACCAGTATCAGATTTCATGCATGTTATCATGTAATATCTCTATAAAGCATTCAGCCTAATACAGAAGAATACAAAGTGTTTATACTTGTGGCAGGAGTAGATAAAAGTGCAACCAGCAAAACTCATTAATCAAATAAAAACTGGAGGGGGGACACCAAAACAATGAAGCTGAGGTCTGCCTCTTAACTGTGGTAGTTCTGAAGATGAGAGAGAAGGAAGAGAAATATTCCAAAGCCCGAGGCCATTTTTCTCTTTTCCATTTCTTAGAGATAAATTCATGTTTATAGGAAGAGTCAGATTTTACTGCACATAGAGTACTGAAGCTAAATGCCACCAAAATTCGCAAGCACAGATCTAATTTCTTTAGAAACTAAATGCACAGCTGACACTTGTGAGCATTTTAATGACAGCATGAATGGATTTGAAAAGTTTCACAGTGTAAAAAAGCTACAGAGACAGGGCTAGCTGTTGGCACAGGGCAGTCAGCTCACTTGATAGCTTGTCGCCTTTGTGTATGCTGGTAAAACGAACGCTGGCTTTGAACACTTGCTCGCTACTTGCACAGCCCTCTCCTGCCTGCTGACGTTCTGGGCCCTCGTGTCCTTTCAGCAAGAAGGATCCAGTGTTACCTGTGGTGGTGGGACACAGGTACTGTCCCTAGCTGCCTCTTGTCTTGGCGCTGGTGGCAGAAGCAGAAAGCCCAGCCTTCTCACCATGCTCTCTTGTCTTTTCACTCCTGCACCCCACAGGGACAGCCTGGGCACAGAGAACTGAGTCCATAGGAATGGATTTCATCATGGCATTTTGTCTTTTTCTGCTACAGCTGAAAGTTGATGGAAGTTCTCAAGTTTGTGCTAACACCTGTAGCAATTAAGCCTGATTCATGCTAACTGCTGCAGGATGAGATCCAGCCTGCCTGGGGAGAAGGAGGGGGTTCTCAGAAACAAGGCAGGATTCAGTCTCTGTACAGAGAAGGGGAACCCATACCAATCAGGCCCCTTTTACCTCTCACTGACCTCTCAGCCAATTCCCCATTTCTTTGCTTCCCTTCCAAGCCTTCACCCCTCCCTCACTGTTTGGGCATGTGTTGTGGAACTGACCTTTGTCACTCCAAGACAGCAGCCTGTTTTACTCCGTTGCTGAAGGGCCTCAGGTTGCTTTTGGCTGTGTTTCTCCATCCCTCTCAAACCATATGTGCACATTAGAAAGCTATTTTCAGAATATCATCAGCTACTAATGAAGACAAGTTGGAGGGTTTGGGGGTGGTTTGTTGTGTTTTTTTCTTTTGCCTGTGCACTATTGTTCCTTCAATAATTACACTAGTAATAAAGACAAAAAAAAACACATAGATGCCCCTCTACACCACCAACCTTTCTCCTGTTACATAGAAAACCAGCGCATAAGGATTAGGTACTTCATGTTTATGCAACTAGAGGTGTAACAGGATCTCCACCCTAGAAAGGTTCAGAAAACTAGCAGAAATAGTTTGGAGCCTTGGCATAGTATATTTGAGTCCCTGCAGATAAATAGCAACCTTTACTGAGAAATACCAACACTGACATTGAAGGGCTTTGGTTTGTAGGCTGTTGTTGGTGTGGCCTTTGAATAAGGGCAGAAAAATATTTTCATTTTTGCATGCATATTGAGCAAGTATTTGATTAAAATGGGAATTCAAGATTTGATTCTACCTCTGTACAAGCCCCCTGAGAAATTTCCGTGCAATTTTCTGTTTTGCAGTTATAGCTCCGACTTCTTTTTGGCTTCTAGACATCCAGAACTGGTTCATTAATTATATTCCAGAATTAGAACAGAATCTCCAGATGCAACATTTTGTTAAATTCCACTTACTTTTCAAAAGTTACTCATCCACTCTGATCAGAAATGATTTTTACAGTGGGATTGTGGAATAATTTATGAAACTGGAAAATAAAATCTGTCATTTTTCCTATTCTGCATGGAAATTAATGTAACAGATTGTTTAATTTGAAAGACTGCATAAGCACAGGGTTGATGAATGGCTTTAACTATCAACATGACTGGGGGAGATAGTAATAAAAACTTGCAAACATCAACAATGCAATTTTTGGAATGGATAATGATTACCTGTGGATATAAAAGAAATTCCATGTCTACCATGCAGCAGCCTGAAAATGTACAATTTATTTGAATTTGTGCTATCGCTGAAGAATGATAACTTTGAGGTAGGTGCTGTATAAACTCAAAACCCCATAGTTCTGGCATGCACAGTGTAAAATGAAATTACAGGTCTTGATAAGAAAATAATTGTAATTACTTTGAGTAGCCTTGCATTACTCTTCTGTTCACTAAAACATAATTACTGATAAATAACTTGAAGTCCATTTTCTCCTCATTATAGCTGAGTTCCATTAGTGGAATTATGGGTCTGGTTTTGCTTCTTACAAAGTCTGTGGCAGCCTGTCAGCTTGTATTTGAATTCTAATCCCTAGAAATCTTTTCTCTTGATATCTAGCACTGTGTCTCTTAGTATATCCCTATTATTATCAATCTAACAACATGACGTAAGGCATGCTCAGAGTCAAAACACTACCCTTTGCTATAAATTAACATACACTGCTAGGACTTCCCCTTATCAAACACTGAGTTGTGAGTTACATAATTGTTAGAAGTGAGGCAAAGTCTGTAGAGTGTTGCCACATTCTACATGTGACATAGCTGGGAAAAATAAAGACTAATCAGCAAACCTGGAAAACTTTCTGTTCATCACCAAAGCACACCTATTTTGTCTGCCATAACAGCTGGTTTTAGCAAAGTACATTGTCTCCCTATAACCTGGACTGCCGGAGCTAAAATGCAGCCACTACAAACATTTTCAGGTAGGGATGATGCCAAGGCAACATACATAAATATTTTTTTCTTTTGCCTATATTAAGGCAACGTTCATCTACCGAGAGGGTTAAGAGAGATCATTCAGCAAGCAAACCAGTTCCTGCAAATACTAGTGCTGTGCTCAAGCCCCCTGCAAAACTTTTCTATTTTACATTTATATATTATAATTAAAGTTATCTATCTTGTTTAACACAAAGAAAGCAAGATTTTATTCACCATACATGAGAACTGGGAAATAAGGTACACTAACTGCTGTTAAGAGCTTACAGAAAACAAGCCCACTTTAACCCCATTCATCTATTATAATCTTAGATGATGAACATAAGGCTTCCTTGTGTGAAAGTGATGTGAAGAATACAAGGAATTGGAGTTTAAATGGCTGGAGTAATATATAGCAACTGGAACAACAGAAGGGGTACACATTTCGAGCCTTAATTTTAATTGGTAGTTTCCTTTAAGTAGCTTTTTTCCTTGATGGTAGACTCCCAAAAGTACTGCAGCACAACTTTCCATCGCCCTTTCCTATGGGTTCACAGTCCCCTTCCAACAGGAGTAGAACTTGCCATAGGCTTACTGTTTCCATAAACAGTAATAAGTGATTTCTTTTCACATATAAAGGAAGGTGCAAGTGATTTCAGTAGCCTTTAGCTGTGCAAGCAAACAGCAATTTGTCACATGCAGGAGGGCCCTTTTGTGTGGAGCAGGCAGGTGGCTGCGACCATCACACTGGCTGTCCTTTGAAAACGTGTTCCTTAAAGCTTCAAAAGAAGCAATAATGATAATAGTTATCAGTTTCAAGATAATGCTAAACAGAGTTCTGAGGGTATGACAATGCAGAAATAATCCACTATAAACATAATTTCTCAATACTAATGCCTGGAGTCAGAAAATGCTGATGACAATGTACAGCTAAGGTCTGGTTCCACTGCCATTAAAATTGGCAGGAATTTTACCCCTAGCTTCCATGGTAGCAGTTCATAAAAATGTATTTACTGGAGAAAGCAGAAGTAATTCCTATGTATGACTGCATAAATGCTTATACATATGCATACAGATATTATGGCTCAGTACATTACTTTTTTTCAAAGTCAAGGTACTTGGAAAAAAACCCCCAACTCTGTCCTTTGTCTAATTTTGTGTTCTTACATTCTCATATTTTAGTATCATGTCTTCATGTTTTCCATAAGCTTTCGTTTGCATCTAAAAACACACCAGTAATACTATCTCCAAGTTCTTTTATTTCTGCTATGGGTTAAATTTATATATATATATATATTATGGCCAAGTTTCTGTTAAAAAAAACCCAACAACAAAACATTAACTTTGAAATAGGATTTGAATTTCCTTACTCTATTTAAATACCTTACTCTATTTTAATGCAGTAATTACAATGCAGAACTTTAATGCAATTTCTTTGGCTTTTTAAAACCAAGAACTAGAATTTTGATAGCCAACTCAAATGAACATATTACATGGTTTATATGAAAATGCAAAGTCAGATTCAATTAAACACAATTAACCTCAAAAACTGCCACCACTTCTGAGGGTGAATAATATTTCTCCCAGCAGCTGAAACTTCATGGAGTGAGAGAGTCTCTCAACAGGCAATGTACGTCCTTCAGCCCAGAGGGACTGACTCTGCTGAGCTCCTAAATGCTCACATTGTCCAGTTAATATCACTGCAGGTAATTTGTGCAAATGAAGCACAAGTGAAGGACTCTTCATCTTTATAAGAGTTTCTTGTGCATGATAAGGAGAGCAATAGAAGGACCAGTGAACTGTAAATTTTATCAGACTGATTAGCTGTATCTGGGAAGAAGGGGGCAAGAGATGCAGACTACTTTGGTACAAACGTGGTAATCGTAGAACAGTTTACCTTAGAAAAAGATTAAATTTTTGTCTCTACAAAGATAAAATTAACAAATCCAACAGCTCATTCAGCTGGAAGATCTTGATAGAATTTGACTAGATCTAAATCAATAAAACTTTATAGAAATCATAGAATAGTTAGGATTGGAAAGGACCTCAAGATCATCCAGTTCCAGCCCCCCTGCCATGGGCAGGGATGCCTCACACTAGATCACATCACCCAAGGCTCCGTCGAACCTGGCCTTGAACACTGCTGGGGTTGAAGCATTTACCACGTCTTTGGGCAATTTTTTCCACCGTCACAGCAGAGAACTTCTTCCTTATGTCAAACCTAACTTCCCCTGTACCTTGCTGAGGCAGTACTCTGCTCTTGCTATGTCTTGCTGCATTAAGAGTGAGCAGAGGCAGTTCAGATTAGCATCAACTAGCTCTACTTCCTCCACGATTCTGAAATGTCTGTATTAAGAGACTAGAAAATCATTTGAATGTGTGGAAGTTTTTTTTGTTGTGCATACTGAGGAACACTGAAGGTTGTGGCTGTTGCATGAGCCAGCTTTTTCAGATCAAATGTAAGAGTAAAAGGGTAAATTACCTATGCTCACATGAGGCTTAGCCCAAGTTACACTGCAACATGATGTGCAAGGCATTGCTCCAGCACCTTTTCTTGGTACTGTACTGGTTTTTCTTGCTCTGGGCTGGGCATTATAGTGCATTAGTGTACCTCATTAGAGGCAATGGTTGCTGTCCTGACTAAAATACTTTATTAATTACAGGCCTCTGTGGGTTACGATAGCACTTGCTATATAGTACTTACAATGCATATGCAAATGGAGTACAAACAGCGCACAACAACATCTAAACTTCCCCCGATATTTAAAGAGGCATTCTTTGGTGGTGATACTTTAAAAACGTTGTGTATTTTAACTGACAGGATGACATTTTAATAGAGTTTAAAGGTGCAGTGTATAAATTCTACATTTAGATTCTAAACTGCTGCCGGATAACCAAAATCTAAAGCATTTTACATAAATACATTTTATGATGATATCTAAGGCTCCAAAACTGTTCACTGGTGAAGAAAACTCTGTTATCCAGCATCTTTTCTGCAAGCGTTTTCTAAATAGCAGCTTCATGCATAATAATGCTTTGCCACCAAAATGTTGCATTTCTGTGTTAATACTAACAACTACAAAGCATTTTTATACAATTATAATAGCAAAAGTTGTTCGTATAGTCTCATATTGAGTAGCAAAGACTGAAAAAAAAAAAAATGTAGAAGAGACACAACTGACAGTTTAAGGAAATGGAAAAAGGCCAAGAAAGGACAATACTGGGAGAGACACAGGGGGAGAACTCACAGAATAGTATATTTAGTACACAGAAAATTAATTCTGGTAAGATATAAGGAAAAGCAGTAATGAAGACATCATTTGTCTAGTTTGGAGAAAAGGAGGCTGAGGGCTGACCTCATCGCGCTCTTCAGCTTCCTGAGGAGGGGAAGTGAAGAGGGAGGTGCTGATCCCTGGTATGCAGTGATAGGATGCACTGGAATGGTTCAGAGCTGCACCAGCGGAGGTTTAGACTGAACATTAGGAAATATTTTCTTTACTAAGGGTGGTCAAAAACTGTAATAGGCTTCCTAGAGAGATGGTTGTTGCCCCAAGCCTGTCAGTGTTTAAGAGACTTTTGGACAATGCCCTTAATAACATGCTTTAACTTTTGGTCAGCCCTAAAAATCAATCAAGCAGTTGGACTAGGTGTTTGTTGTAGTAGGTCCCTTCCAACTGAAATGGACTTATTCTATTCTATTCTGAAATGAAAGAAAATGGAAAAATCAAGGAAGCAGGAAGGAGTGAGAACTGTCAAGCATCACAGACAGGAGAGGAAAACTAAGGCAAATGCAACTGTTCACAACAGGTTTTATGTGGTGACGGGAGGGAGTTGGAAAAGAGCTTTAAGAAGTCAGAGAGGTTATAAGTGAGAACAATAAGAAAAGGAACTTTCAGTAATAGGAAAAAAAAACAAAAAAAAAAAAAAACAAAAAAAAAAAACAAGTTCAAACATGGAAACTGCCAGCAGCAGGTCAGAAGAAAGGACAGGATAGCCAGCAGCAGGCCTGGCAGCAAAGCAGGAGGAAGAGAGAATGAAGTTTACTTTGCAGTGTGATGATGGTAGACACAGAGAAAAAATGTGCAGGGAAAATAGCTGGAGTGAGGGATAAATGAAGACGTGCTGGGAAGCTGCATGTCATCACTTTTTATTGCAACATTGTAACTAATTAAGATGTCAGTCTCATGTGGAATAAGGCAGTGTTTTCTGAAACTAAGCTGGACATGACATCTGCCAGGGCCATGTGGATGTTCTGCACAGTGCAGCACACAGACATAACCTCCTGCACCCCATGCAATCAGTATCTTTCGTTTACTGAAACAACGGTTCTTATAATCCTTTGGTAGTCCTGCCCCCCTCCCCCATCTCATTTCTCAGTTAATGGGTATCCTTCAACAAGTCATCTCTTGTTCTGCTACTATAACTGTGATTCACAGAAAAACTAGAAACGCTAGAAGTAGCCATGTCTATTTGGACATGCATTTTAATGGACAATTTGAGTTTAACATTAGGAACACATTAATTGAATACGCAGTTCATGACATTAAAAACAGCAAATAAGCTTCTCATTCAAACTAGAATTTGCTTGCTCACAGCTGCAGAGAGGGTTCCCAGTGTTTCCCAGTTCCCAGTAACCTCACCCATCATCAGGCCCTGGGGAGGGGCCAAATGAGATCAGAGAACACCTAACATGATGGATTTATATGGGCTGCTGATACTCAATGCCTTTTTTCTGCTATGCAGTATAGCTACAGCATTCATCCAAGGAATGAGAATGAGCAATCTTTCAAAAAGTACCCTAAATATAAATAAATAAAGGTGCGACATTTATCCTGGAAAAGGGTTGGAATTTTGGGTCTCTAATGACATCTGAAGCAGAGATAATATCATCTTGGGAAGAAAAAGGAGGTGCAAAAGCAAAAATGCTCTTAATTATACACAAAATTCTAATTAAAATGTCTCAGCAAGCATTGAAATGTATTTGCCACTGATATTATGACTTGCATACTGGGTTTAATGTGCAATCAGTGCTAATCTATTCCAAGCCTTGCAGTGTCAGCAACATTTAAGGCAGACCGCAACTGAAATTACACAAATAACGAGGACAGCTCAGAAAGTGTAGAAAGTTCCTCTAAATATCATTCAAGACAACAGTGAGATTACAGGAAATTCTGTGACCTCAGAAAACTGCCTGTCTCACTTCTTTTCTGTCTTCTTGTGATTCAGGACTAACTGAGATCTCTGCAGCTGGGTGCAGTATCTGTTCCTTTTAACAAAATGTCAATATTGTGGAAATATGTGTCAACGCAACTGCTATAATTCTTTAAATCTTGACAATAAAGATTCTTTATTCCTGCCTACAGTCCAGACCAAGGCTTGTGTGACTGTAGAAGCCTAATTCAACTGTTCTACTGGAAAGGAGAATATATACATATTTAAAGGACTTTTTGACCTTTCTTAGTCCTGTTGCTTCATTTGTTCCTTATAAACAGATACACATTTACATGTTTTAAGACCTCTTAGAATGAATACTTTCATGGATTTAGGATGCATTGTTTGACTATTTGCTTATAGTTTAATTGATGCTTTTCTGCTGAAAAGACAAAATAGAATCATCTACAATCATTTATAATGATCTAGCTTGAAATGACCTATTGTTACTCGTGTGGCTTTAGTTTAAACAATAAATCTCAGTAGCTTTATTAAGGATCATGGGACCAAGATGAGCAACCAGTTAATGATCTTTCATGCATTTAAATTATATAGTGTCTGCTGGACCAAAACCTGTTTCCCAGAGAACAAGGCCTTACTATGACTGGAAAATAAATCTTACGTTGCAGTCATGAAAACTGTAATTTCTTCCTTTTCTACAAAAAGCTTGCCAAGAAAAACCAGTGAAATTCAGAAATACGTAGGGCCACCATTGTTAAATTACATGGAAATCTGAATATACAAACTCCTTCATCATCTTCTTCCAAAGTATCCTAAAATCCAAGTCAAGTGTATTTTACTGTTGCATCAGTACAGACCTTGCTTCTCTAAAAGGCCACCAAAATGCCACTGAAGTTAAAATGGATGAGTTAACCTTTTGAGAAGTACTTACAGCACCACAATTATTCTGACCTTTGACTGTACAATCCTTTAACTTTGCTAGCTATTCATTTAATGCCCATTTGTATTTTTTAAAATTATTACTGCATGATTGAAAACACTTGTTTGCCAATCCATCAGCTTGACATGTAGCAGTCTGCAATAACAAAGTACTTTGGTACAGGCAGTTTTAATTATTTAACCAATAATAAGTAAGGCAAGGACCTGCATGTGGGGGAGGCAAAAACTGTAGGAGGAGCAGAAGCCCACAGAGAATTGGCATGAATTATTTTTACGGCCATCTTAATGCATAAATCTGTTTTGATGGATAGATAGGTGTTGAGATGAAATAAAGAAAACCAAGACACCTCCCCCTCAAAAAAAAAGATGGTGCTGGTTATAGCTTATCATTCAGCAAGAGGCAGAGAAGAAAGGCTCATCTCCACAGCCATGGAGCCTTCGCTTCAGCTGTGAGTAGAGGGAAACAGGCCATATCCTACTAAATCCTGTCACACTAAGGTAGAACAGGGATTCTGACCTTGATTCTGTACGTAACAAAAAGGTACTTGCATTGCCTAGCAGTAAAATGTTATCAGCAGTCATGTCAACAGTCTATCCCCAAACTCCTTCCAAGTTTGGTCGCAAGGCTTACCAGTAACCTGTCTCCAATAATAAGAATTAACCTGTTGAACTCAACCAGCAGCATACAAGTTGAACCACTGGTGACAGTACATTAAAGCCAGCAGAGTGACTTCACAGCCCAAGTGATCTCTTGGGCATTTATGCATGTCCAGAACAGTTTTTCTACACCTCCCTAAGTCTGGGGCATCTAAGTTAGTAACACTGTTTCAGAGAGAAAACATCCAGTCCAGAAACCTGAGAAAGTTCCAATGCAGATCTGCTGAAATCCCATGTATGAAGCATACTCATAGTGGGAAAAGAAACAGACTTTGATGCCTAAAGGAAATATAAAAATCAGATGTGAAATTATCAGATTTCAGTAGAAAAGTGCAACAGCAGCAATGAAACTAGTATTTATATTAAGTTCCACTAGCCATGGCAGAACTTTTTAACCTATTTTCCTTCTCAATAGCAACCAGTGTGCAATCAATGTCTTAAAACTCACTCAGGTGCATTGATAAATATAAAGGCCAGAAGGCAAAAGCATCCTGAACTCAGCAGTTCAGTTGGCACTTCCTTATCAACTGGAAATTTTTTCTGCCATTTGAAAGAGCAAAATGGAGAGGTGTCAGTTTGAAAAGAATGCAAATTAGACAACTTAAGGAAAATAAGACAGAAAATGTATCACAGGACAACTCTTAGATATTGAGTAGCTCAGCAACTGGTGCAATGCATCAACCCTGAAGGCAATAAAAACCCCATTTGAACCACAACCAGTGCTTGTAGCTCTGTTTAAGGAAGTACAGTATTGAAAATACACCTTCTGATGAACAATGTTATTTTAACTGTTTTATAGGAATCTCACAATGTCTCTTACAGCCAGCTGAGAGGATAGTATTATAGTCTGACCATAATATATCAAAGAAGTCTGCAAGTCATATATTTTGCTGCTACTGTATTATTTACTGCAAGTGTAATGTCTCTCATTTATCTAACATTCTCAAGATTTGTGTTAACAAAGAAATCTGTTGACACTGAATATCACTGCAGCATTGATGATTCTTTTAGCACACAAGAACTGTGACAAGTCAGTCTTGCATTTATACCTTGAGGAGATTTTAATGAGTAAAGCAGCATGCCAACTTACACAAGATGAAAAAAATCCCAGAAATAAGTTTTAGTGAAAGGGAAAATGTCACCACTGAAGTTTCTCAAGAGGTGAGGAAAATGACATGCTAGCAGGTTTAAATCACAGAGGGAAAAGTAAATATCAAAAGAGAAAAGCTGATTGCTGCATTCCCAGTGGAAATGTCTTAAATTAAAGCAAAGAGATGCAACAGTGAGATCTTACAACACTAACCTTTTGAGATCATGTCTGGATTGCAAAACTGTTCACAAAGGATAAATAAACCCTCATCCTCCTGTCTCATATACAGGGCCCTCAGAACTAAAGGCTAGATATTGAAACAATCCCTTCTCTAGCTGGTCTCATAGTCTGAACAGCATGAGTCTAATGCAGACATTCGTGAACATGAAAGGCTTGACTGGAAAGCGATTATGTTAGGAAAAAAAATGTTCACAAGGACTTCCATTAAATATGTTACTAAATTATCAGATTAAATATGCAAAGGCATAGCTATAACATTAAATATCATATCCTGTGAAGTCAAATCACAGCATTTTCCTTTTAATGGAAAGTTGAAAATGTGTCCATTATATACCCGTATCTTATTCATCCAGTTAACATGGCTGGCTGGTGGTTTTATACTTTTCAAGCAGAAATGGTAAACTTGGAAATACACAGGGCTACAGAACACTACAGCCATTCTGTCCCATGAGATCATATCAAATAAAGCATAGAGAAAAACACCACCAAACAAAAAAACAAAACAAAACACACACAAAAAAAAAAAAAAACCTTGGGAATTTGCTAATTGTGAAAATCAAGCCATTATGTAGAGAACTGAATAATTCCAGTAAAATTACAGCAGAATCTAAAAGCAGAACTCCAGTGGAAGCTAAGAGAACCAGCCTCTCAAAAGCAAGTCTGCCTGGTTTTGTCAGCACATTTATCCTCTCAGCCAGCAACTTGCTGAAGGCTAGAATGTAGAAACTGGCACAGTCTGAAACATGCATGTGTTGTGCTTACCATCTCTTCATACAGTTTATCAAGCACAAACCTGAATAGCTTAATTCTCACAGTACTGCAATTTAGAATACCCAAAGTATAACATTTCCAAAGTTATCAAAGTTCCAAAGTCTTCAGATTTCTCACATTTTCCAGATTTGAGTTAGGCCACTGAAAACACATTTCCAAAACTAATATCATACATTCTTACAGTTTCATTGGGTACACCTTAATGTCAGTGATAACACTGGAAGTGGCATCACCATTTCATTTGGCAAGTAACTGCTAATTAAGTAGCTGAGCCTTACATACAGACACATAATAATGGAAACAGGTAATTACCAATATCTAGAATGAAGAGATCATGTAGGTTTCTATAACTTTGCAATTCAATAAAAAACTTGGCATTTTGATGTTACTACTTGTCTAATATAATGCTTGCTATTATTCACAAAGCTGTTCATTCAGAAGCAAGGATAACTGTCTCAAAGCAAGAATTGAAACAATAACTGCCAAGATCAGTGCTAGAAATTTAAGATAGTATCTCAAGATTTTCTGATAAACTACCAAGAGATGTTTATTTAACTTTACATCTGATGTTTGTTTGGTGACTGAGGAAATAAAGGTGCAAAGTTCAACCACCTTGTCTCTTTTCAGTTACGGTTCAATAATGAAAAGATCAGCATTTGGGAATTACCAGGTAAGAAGAAAAAACTTGCCAGGTACTCCAGACATCAGTTTCTGTAACACACAACTGAAAAGCTTTAATCTCATTCTGTGTTGCAGTCAAAAAAGGCAGCTGCTTCTCATTCTCACTAACATTGGTGTGGCTCCAGGAATTAGTTAAAAAAACATTAAATTGAAGCCCTTCTTTTCCTGGCCATACATATTTAAAAGCACAGGATTTACAGGTGACTATACATTCTATCTATATTGTAGAACCTGGTCTTGTTATGAACATTACATGTAGTATGTTTTCATGCACAAGCTTTTCCATTAGAAGAAAGGAATTTTGATCACAGTCCATTGTGATGTTTTTCAGGGACAGGATTCTAGTTTGCTAATAACAACATGCATCCTTCCTATCAAACACCAAATTCAAGCATCCCTAACATGATGCTCACTGGCATAATAGCAGGACTAATGGACAATAATGTAAAATAAGATTAAACCACAACAAAGTAATACTGCTATTTATTTCCTAAACAGTGTAGACACACAAACCCCAAAGCATCAGATGTGGAACACAGTCATCGAGGAATCAAAAGTGTCTTTATCTTAAAAATGGGAAGATACAAAAATAAAATGCATAAGGAAACATTACAGAAAGCCTTTTGGGGGCTGGAATGGAATAAGTGTTCTAGAAGTGGAGAAAGTTTGTTCTCAAGGACATTTGGTAAACTATCATTAATCACTCCAAATGTATGATATAGATGTATGGTTAATAACATTTTACTCTCAATAGCATACAAACTAGGGTCTGAAAGTAATACAGTAATTTGTAAAACCAGCATATGTTCTTGTGATAAGTGTAAAGGAATATCCTCTCAAAACTGCATTTTTTCTTTACTGGATATAAACCTGTGAGGAAACATCTAAAATCTGCCAGTTGTTGATAAGCACAGGGAAATTTATAGACTCTTACACAAACTAAACATTTTGTAAATTTCCAAAGGAACGTTAGTTTACTATTTATTCTTTTATTTTAAAGCTCCAGTCCCCGGAAAGTTTGTAAATATACCAAAAATAAGGTAACTCTGAAGTCTTTTCTTCCATCCACTGTGCCCACCTATAAGTAACAAAATGTCAGGTTCTGAGATATGCCTCAAATTACCTGCACATGCACAGTACTGACAATCTGTGACCGTGGTCATGCCTCCCTGTGCTACTGTGTTTCAGAATGAAGTCAGTGGAGGGTGCAGTCTTATTCTTGACAATGAATTAGATGTACATGATGCAGTTTTCTCAAAAACAAAACACACACAAAACTAGTTTGCTCACTTTTATCTCCAGGATCAGATTTCTCTTCAGTCTATTCCAGTCAGACATTTTGGAAATAATTTCTATTGATCAACTTTTTCATTTAAAACCCAGGATTTTAGTTATTTATGTGCAGTGGTTTTCAAACCCTGGTTTGGATCGGGTACCAAAGGATCCAGCAAGGATAGTTTGCTGGATATTACCAGCGTGGTAATCCAGCAGCAGGATTTACCCCTCTGGCATAAAAGTCCAACTGCATTTGAAGTAGAATCGCCTGTACTTGGAGATACCCATAGGCCATCTGGACGCAGTCCTGGGCAGACAGCTAGAGGTGGCCTTACTTGAGTTGGGAGGGTTGGAATAGATGACCTCCAGAGGTCCCTTCCAATGTCAATCATCCTGTGATTCTGCAAATATGGGAGTTGTAAGCCCATGTTAAAGCACACTGAAACATGCAGCTATACACAGTTATTACTAGAAATTAATATATCATTCTATGTAGTACTTCACAAATAAGCACCCGGGCAGGCCATGCTTTTCCCATTTGTTAGCTGTGACTAGCCAGCCTGTCACAAATACCTGCCTAGGACCCAGCAAACACTTGGTTATATGCTTACTTTCAGATAGATAAATAGTCTAGCAAAGTCAACCAGCACTTCAGTGCTTGAAGGCAAATATGCCCATAAATGCCTTTACATGTGGTTGTCTTTAGTAGAGTAATATGGTCCTCAGAAATTATGATTTACAGTGTTTATTAGTCCTTTGAGCATTAGCTATATTTTGAACTCAGAACCAGTCAAAATAACACAAAACCAGTGAGAAGAAATCACATACCTACTCTGAGTTATTTCAAAGTCAGCACATGATCTCTCAACAGTAGATTTGTGCAAATGATTAATAATTTACTTGCCATTCATAATTCAGTTGACATTTTTTGCCTTTTTTTAGTTACTAATGAAATGCCTGTGAGTAGATCACAATTTTCTCATATTTATTATTCATTACAACTATTTGCTGAATAATTTCTGCAAACAGTTCCTCTTCTGTAGCTCAATCCCATTGTGAATGTTTATTATTCAAAATTGAGTCTGTGAAACTAATTACCTAAGCCATATATTAGATTCTGTTCAGTGTTTGCCTGAACATTGTTCTTATAACCAGTATATGTTCTCCAAACACCCTCTCCTCCAGTATAAACTTAAATTGTATTCTTCTGTGAACGCTCCGTTTGTAAAGTTTATTTGTTGGAATGTTCATAAAAAGCAAACACTGTGAAACAATTGAATTTAAATCTGTACAAATATTGGAGGTTATTTTTTCTTCAGGACCACCTAAGCCTACTTATAAAAGATAGCACCATCTCAGTTATTGAGCTGTTACTCAAATGACCAAACATGATGATCCTATTCTCCTCTTCATAGTGAAAACAGGAACATTTAGTATCACAACTAGATGCCATTTCATTTCCACATTTCTTGTACACAGTTTTTCCAAGTATTCCAGGCATTGCTTAAAGCACTATGGCAATCACCAAAGTGCCAATTCATTTCAGGGTGACTCTAAAATTACTAAGGTTTTACTGGGAAGGTGAAGAGTAAAAGAGAAATGCACAAAATGAAAGTAAACAGATCACACACCTCTCCTATAGCCCCAAAAATTTCACATAACTGACCTCCTCACATGCCAAGACCTTAAAGCCTTCTGGGTTGGTTTTTTTTTTTTTCTGTTTTTATTGGATTTCAGATTTTTCAGACTTGGCATTCATTTCCTCACGTTTTCAGATTCCTTTCAGTAGCCATTAGCATCCAGCAATTTTTTGAGACTGATTTAGCTGTGAGGACTTGAAGGAAAGCATCAACTATTGTGAGAAGTGTGTAATAAAGCTGAGAGACCTGACGTTGTCGAAAGGCAGTCCTGTTGCAGAGCGCTTTTACAGATTTGAGAGAGGGGAAATATTGCCCAACTTCAGACAGCTACCCAGCAACCCACATCAAACTACTGCTCAATGCTCTCATTAAGAATTAGAACTGAAATGAGATTTAAGTGACACAAACTCACAAAGGCCTTTCTGCAGAGGAATGAGTTTTACACTGACTCACCTGTCAAAGGTTATTAATCTCATCTGAACTCAGAGGCACTAATACTATTAATACTAGCAAAAATTTGATTCAACATTCAATGATTGTTGGAATTAATAGTTCCACTGGATTCTAATGAAATCATGTAGAATTTGACTTTTCAGGGAACAACTTGAGAAAATGGTACAAATGCTAAACAATTTTGAAAAATCTTGCTCCATTTCCACAAGTGGATACGAAGACAATTCAGCCCTATCTTTCTTTCAAAGGTAGCACATATTATTCATGGAATTATTACTTACACTCTCTTACCAGTGTGCTTTGATCTTTGTGCCAGTGCTGCTTGTGTTTACAAAATGGGAATGGTGCAATGGAAGGAGTGCTGTGGAATGAAAAAGCATTTGGAGCACAAGACTGATTCAGAATAGTAGAAAAATGCAGTAATTGGTATATATTTTAATCTGAAAAAATACCGGGAGGGAAGGGTTGGATTTTTTTCCTTGTCAGAAACTCTTTTGAGAGCTTTTTATATTCCTTTCACAATTTCTATATATTCCCTAGCTATTATCTCTCCAAGTTATTGCCCCCAATAATATGGATAATTATTCCAGAATCATCACTCCTCCTAAGTCTCCTAAAGGTTAATGCTTTTTTCCAGCTGGAAATCTATTCAGTGGTTACATTTCTCATTATCTCGTCAGAGGTATATTGCCTGTAGACAATTGTGGGTCTTTCTCCTCCCAGGTTAGGAGCTGAGATTTTCCCTCTATTATGCAGTGTCTTGGTGTGGATGAATACCATGTACAGCACTCCCATAGGGATGTGTAATGCATTTCATGTCACAGAGCCAGACACATTTAAGAAACTATATACTGCCAGCTACATTATGAAGTATTCCAAGCACTAGTTGCTGCATTTTCTGAAAATTCAATTTTTTTACAGCTCCAGCAAGGAACCTTGCTTATCTAACTCAGGTGTTTTTAACTCAGCTTTAATGTTAGCTCCAAAGTCATAGCAAGGAACCACAGCAAGCACTGACCACAGCAAAATAACTCTAGATTCTGCCATCATCAGTTCTAGTGTTTATACCACCTTTTTTTGTAAGATGGTGTGAAAGCTAATGAATCCTGTAACAAACTCATGAGATTCTTTCAGGAGGCACATAGCTGTTTCATTATTTAAGCAAGAAAACATTTTAGGGAGTGCCTGCCTCAGATCAAGACAATTTTTCTTAAAGTACTCTAATGTGGTTACCCTTTAAACTAAAAAGGAAAAAAATAACTGACCAAAAAAAAACACCTACAAAAAACCCCATACTTCTAGGACAGATATAGTTGTTTGGTCACATGATGTCAGGAATTTGCATCTCCTTCCCAAATAAAATACACACTATGTTTACCTGATTGCCGACTATCTTAGATTCCTTCAGGTGCATTTGCTAGTCCCATCATGGCAGTGGAGATAAAAACATCCTGAAAACTAAATGCATACTCTGGGATTCTTCCTTTTGTTCCCATTTATGATTCCCTTTATAAATACAGGAGTCATCTGTGAAACTGACACTAATATCATCTTTGAAATGAATTCTAAAGATCCAGCAAGTTAAACCTCATTGAGGTGTGTTTTCCTCTGTGTTGCCAGGATAAGTTCACATGAGGACAATCTAAATCTGCCAATGGTCCTTCAAAAACCTTTTAGCAAGCCTGAAGTAACACTGCCATGAAGACAGATAAATGACATAGATACAGAAAGAAAATTATACTGAGTTTACTTCTAATTGCTTGCAAAGAATACACACAGAATGCATGTGCATGCATCACTGGAAGAAAGAATTATATTGTAAGAACCTCAAAGACAATTTGGGATTTTAATCATATCGGACAATTATTTTTCCTTGGGTTATCAAAATGCAGAACAATTTTGCAACCAATTACATGTTTTCAATTTTGCAGTCTTCTTTCCTCAGCATTAAAGCAAGCTTCCATGAACTTAACAGAATTTAATAATATCTTAACTAGCTGGCAGTGCTGTAGGTCTATAATTGCGTGTCACCTTGCAACACTAGTTTGTGCAAATGATTTCTTTTTCCTTTCAGCAATCTAGTGAATAATTCTGAACACTGCTGATGAAGGATTACTTCTAGACAAATATTTCTTAGTGAAATATCACACAGAAAATAAAATTCCTTATTCAGACGTAGAAGCATTTCCTGAAAAGCATTAAATATTTATTTAGAACCTTTTTACTGACAGCTGCTCAGCAGGACAAAATCTATTCATTTGATTAGAGTCTTGAAGCAGTCTCATGAAGGTTATTACTGCAAGAGAGTCATTAGGGTTCTCTCTTTTTCACCTTCAGTCACGGCCATATTGAAATGTTCAAGGAGGTTTCCTTTTGATTGCTTAAAATAAACATATATATTTATTGTATGTTTATATTCATGTAAAAGCTGACTAAGGATTAAGACAAAATAAAAATGCAAAGTTTTATGAAACTAAGTTGCATAAGAATGTAAAATAGTGGAAATTTTGAGTGATGGACTGAAGAACAGTGTCAGTAGAACAGTTGCTTGAGGGTGCAGTTTGATATGGTATTCTGGTTTATTTGCTATATCACAGTCTCTATTTAGCTGTAATAAACCACAAATCGTAATTCTGCCTATTAAAGAATAAGGGGAAAACTGTTCATTCTGCCTAACATTTGAGGTTTCTCCAATCATTGCTTCCTACTGATATTTTATGTTTAGAACATCCTTTGAACTTATTTAATGTTCTCCTTTCCCCGGTGACCTAGAGGTGTATTAATCAGACCAAAAAGATGGCAAAGGCTTTAAGAGGTATAAATGAAGAAATCAAATTAGCCACTCAGATTCCCCAAAAGAATTGATTTTTTTTTCTAAAAAAAAAAAAAAAAAAAAAAAACCAAAGAAACAACAACGACAAAAAAAAAAAACCCACCAAAAATAAGGTAACTCTGAAGTCTTTTCTTCCATCCACTGTGCCCACCTGTAAGTAACAAAATGTCAGGTTCTAAGGAGACATGCCTCAATTTACATGCACAGTACTGACAATTTGTTCATGACTGTGGTCATGCCTCCCTGGGCTATTGTGTTTCAGAATGAAATCAGTGGAGGGTGCAGGCTTATTCCTGACTCATTTCAGGACACTTTCAAGGATGAATTAGGTGTACATGATGGAGATTTCTCAAAAACAAAACACACACAAAATTAGTTTGCTCACTTTGATCTCCAGGATCAAATTTCTCTTCAGTTGGATTCCAGCTGACCAAATACCCATATAGTCCCAATAACTGTGTGAAAAATTCTTCATTCTGTTCTTGACACTCATTCTCCTGGAGCTTAACTTAGGTTAATGTAGTACCTTGGGCATACCTGTCTTTTATGTTCCCAAGTGTACATGTCTTTAATCTAATACACTGTTCTGCTGGGGGAAAAAAGAGAAAGAAAAGAACCCCGAATTCCCCACAAAACCCCCGAACAGCATACTGCCTTACTGCCCGTGACTTTGTTCACTGCCTGATCTCTGTCCTCTCCATGCATGAAATCTGAGTACTATAGCTCAGTTTTGCTGCCATAAAACCAGTTCCCATGTAAGTGGATTTGGATAAGACAAAATGTTAATCCTGACCAGAACTAACAACATTTATAACTAACCACACAGGTAGACAGGATTTAGGATGTTGATTGGGTGTCATACTGCAAAGCTTATCTCATAACTCCACAATCAATGGACTTCAGTGAAAAGCTGGTGTAAGAAGTTACTGACTTTCCTTTCTAGCGCCATAAATCCCTGTGAAACTGTGCTATAAATCATGCTACAAACTGATCTGGAATAAAAATAACTCCGTAACTTGAGAAAAGGCCGTTTTCCCAAGTTAGTATGCTATGCCAAAATAATACACAGTTGAACGAATACAGTTGAGAGAGCTATCTTTCACCACATGGGGGCAGGGTCATATGGTCAGGTGCGATTAAACCAACCTCAGCACCAAAGCCATTGTGTCCTGACTTGTAGCGCCCCGAGTGGGCTCATCCGACACAGCACCTTAGAAGAGAAGCTCTTGGCTCTGTATTTCCAAATTTACAAAAGTGGCTGCTCACGTTATGCTATTTTATTTCTAAATAGATGCATTCACAATCTCCACCCTGTTTTCAGCAATCTCTGTCAGTAGTTATCTCTAAAAACAACTTCTAATATAATGACATTGAAGGAGATGCCCATTTGAAAATCTGGCCTTAAAAGAAAGGCACAAAAAGTCAATTTACTCAGGAATTCCTGGCTTCTAGTATCAAATCACTTTTTCAGTAAAGAAACCAGAGGAGAATTCTAAAATGTATTGGGTCAATCCAGTGTATCTCACTGTGAACCTGCAATACTGATAGAAATATAAAGTAAACAGAGGTATTGGCTGCACCACATAGATCCCAAACATGTGCATTTTACAGGTGACAGGAGTAAAAATGTCAGTGGGGGGTTTAAACTAAGCTCAAGAGCCAAGATTGTGACAGAGTTCTAAATACTGTCTAAATAAGACAACTTCTTTTATGCGCATAAGAGAGAAAAGGAAAAGTAAGTTAACGTACATCTTGCTAACTCCTGCTTATCTGCAAAATATTAAGAATCAGCATCTTTTTAATTTAAAAGGAAAATTAAAAAGAAAACCTTGTCACTGCAGTGCACAGGAAAGATGATATTCAGAGAATGAAAGCCAGCTATGTAGAGAATGACCTTGATGTTTGTAAACCCTCTTTTGTTACAGAAATTGAAAGGAGGCCCGGGTCTTATGCTAAAGAGACTGAAGAACTGAATTTCCTTCCTAGTTCTGCCACTGATTCTTGCATGAGCTGAGGCAAATTGCTTCAGTCAAAACTTTTACAAGCAGCTGCTGTGTATTAAACATGGTCTAGTGTGAAATGTCCCTGACCACGGCAGGGGGATCCTTTCCAATTCAAACCATTCTATGATTGTGAGTACTCAGTCTGACGCACCAAGGATTAGGTTTGTAGAAGTTTTAAGAATCCACAGCTACAAGTGAAGTGAATTGACTTGCTTGTTTTAAAACTCCGGCTCTGGACAAATATTAAAAACTATGTACTATCAAAAGTAAAGTCATGACCATCTCAGATTAGACACCCAAACCGGTCTGCGCTTTGAGGATGTATCATTGTGCTGTAGTTCCATGCTGTAAAACGGAGACAATAATAACCACTTATTTCACAAGAGCATTATAAATTGAAGACACTAACATTTGTGAACTCTGAGATACTGTAGTTTCAATGGAGCCCATCACTCTTATGAGGAAATCAGCAGTACTGTATTCAGAGAAAGATCTGAATATTGCAGCAAGGAAGGGGCCACAGACTGAATGAAGCACATCTTTTGGAAAACTGCCTGTTAAATGAGTGGTATCCATCTTGTGACCTGAATGAGGCAGGTTGGGAATCAGTTGGAGAAGAGTACTGGGCTCTCACGTAATTAAGGGCTCTATCATAATGCAAATCCACATTTCAGCCCAAATACTTTAAAAGTTTGGTTAAGCTCCTAGCAACGGATTTCAAATTCTTATAATGAAAAGTTCTGGGAAGCTTAAATATAGTCTTGTTTTCTGTGTCACATCTAACATACACTTATTAGCAAAGTCCTAGTGAAAAGAAACATTTGGCAAACGAACACAAGAACAATTTGGAATAGCATCCCAATGCTGGGAGATCAAATCTTTCAAAAGGCTTTGTTTTATGTTAAAAGAACTTGTAAGACAGGAAATCTCTTTGGAAGGAGTGAGTTTCTTAGCTAGTTTACAAATTGAGGCTCGTTATAATCACTCAAATTATGATCTCAGAGACTGTGCCATTTAATTAGTATGTAAGTACATGTACTGTAGATACATTTAATTACAATCCTAGATTTTTATTATCTGACAGATAACTGCTACTATTTGGCATTCAAACAGCTTCCAAAAAATAGGAAGTGAAAAACCTAATATGAATAACAATCAGCAATACAGCATGCTGTTACCCAAAACAAGCCTACAATAAAAATTAGATCATAGATACAAAAAAAAGTAGTCACCAAATCATTGGAATCAAAGTATTAAAGCAAAAGAAGGCCCTAAACCAAGATTTTCTTTTCTTTCTCCAGTGGTGTTTTGTTTTTGTTCAGATTCTGTTTCTGTATTTAGTCCTACAGACTACAAGCTTGTGTGGTGGCACCCATGAGACCCTAATATCAAAAGTATCAAAGATGGGAACAGTGATGTTGCAAATTAGAAAGTAATACCGTAGTTGAGTTATTCTTGCCTCCAACTTAACATGCATATATTTTTCCAGACTTCAAAGATCTCTCCCCACTTCCTCCAAATGCTGTTCATTTTGTCCACATAGGGACCAGTAGGGGAAAGAAAAAAAGTATGAATAATGTATAGTAAAGCTTGCCAAATTTCTTCTCATTTAAAATTGTGCTTTAAGCTAAGTTTCCTGAATACCTTTAAGATAGGCTTTGTTAAGTGAAATAATAATTGAACTCCTGAATGAGACTAAGGTTAGTGCTGAACAATGTGAAAAGGATTTATACAGACAGAAAGTGGGAAGATTAAACAAAAGTGGACGGCTAATTCAGTTCATGGACTTTAACAGCCAAAAGCTAACTTCTTCCCATACAACACTAGCGCTAAAATCACAGCACAGCTCAGTAGTATGAAAATCTTGACTTAGCCTATGCACACAAATGCCTTTTATTTTCAACTATCTACATGAGTCCCTTTGCAGACAGGATTACACTCCTGTGCATTACAAGTGAATACAAGATTAAACCGGTCTGTTCTGTGTTTAGGATGCTTCCCAATTCAGGGTTTCTGACCCTGAATTTTATGTTTTAATTTGGTTATCCATTGACTGCTTTGTTATTTTACAACCAGAAAATCAGTGAGCACTGCAGTACCCTTAAAAGTCCCGTGTCATTTCACTGGTTCTTTGAGCAGATTGTAACTACAGCATACAGCAGTGATTATGCTGTAAGACAAAATTCCATAGGATTTTGCCTAATGTTCTGGAAAAAGAATTAAAAAGGATAAATAAGCAAGAAGTGATCTAGCGCTCCTAAAGATCTGATTGCTATGGCTTAAGGGCATGCTGATTTACCTCACTACTGGAAATGTGTTTGTTGAATTTTTCTCCATCCACTCACATGACACCATCTATTTTTAATGTTGGCACATTTTCATTTTAAAACAACCCAGAGACCCAGCTTTACTTATTTATCTTGCTAAATGTGAACGAAATTCAAACTGAAATGCATCAACTATTTCTGTAGACACCCAAGGTATCTGTTCCTTTCCCTGACTTCTCCATAATCCTTTACTTGATCTATAAATCCTTTAGCTTGTTTGCTGCAACAGATTGTACTGTCATCATAATTTCAAGTCTGTTAAAAATCTCACAATATTTTATGAGAAACTTGTCTTAGGTTTTCAGGTCCTTCAGTCAAAACTTTTTACAAGGAAATCTTAATCTCTTTTGCTTGCAAATTAAAACTGCACTTTTGGGTGTTACAGGGCTTAAAGATTACTTTTCTAAACCCCCCAAATACCTAAAATTATAAAGAACTGCATGAATAAACAACATTAACAGGGAGCATCAGAGATTGACAGACCATTTTACAACAGTAACCAAAGTGTGAAGTCTGGCCTTGTACTGAAATTGTCATCAAAGGCTCTGCTCAACTTCCCATTTTGTTTATTAGATGGAATATCTAGTTATGATTATCCTAAATTCGGAACTGGAGAAATCATGAAATGCAAGAGCTAGAGCAATAGAGTACTGCCAAGTAAGGCAGCTAAGCGAGCAAAACCAAAAGGGAAATTGTACTCCAAGTGAGAGATCTAGGAGTAAGAGCAGGAATCAGGAAAAAGAGCAGTGCTAAGGAGCAAGCCACAAGAGAAGGATGAGCTGAAGTATGAGCAAACTCAAAAGCAACTTGTTGAGCATCCTAGAGGAATAACCCATTGCCAGATGGGTAAGCAGCTATTGGTCAGGCTAGGAGACCAGTCTTCAGTCCTGGTAGACAAATTACAGCCAAGTGGCTGCTGTATTGAGTCTCGAAAAAAAGACACCACATATATCCAATTGAATTTTGTAAGCATAGGACAATTTCCATGCACAAGTATAACACAAATGCTTAAAATATATTAAATACTGCTATGGACAGTATGTAATGAGTGACTTGATAGATCATTGTGAGCTTTGAGTTACGAGCGATCTCAGCCCATTGTTGCTTTCTGGTTTTTATCTTCGCCTTCATTTTAGAGACAGATTTTAATGAGATCCACAACTTTCTCCTTATACGTAGGCATTTTTCTTAAAATAAGCTGTACTTTGTATGTGTGAAAGCAAACGCACATGGCTGTAGACAGATTATTTTATATGCTGCAGCAGAAAAAATCATCTGCAACTCCTGTGTGAACTCACCAGCGTAGAGGTAGACATAGTGAAGAGAGCAATAGTGTATTACACTTCACCTGCAGCTGAAAACTCTGTCAATTGCAAGGAGAAGAGTGATATAGGGAAATACAGAGAGGTGACAGATACAGAGAAGGAAGTTTAATAGCAAGTATACCAGAAAAAACGGCATGAAATAATTTGATAGAGGTGCAAAATGTCAGCTTATTGCTTTTTATTTATAGACATGCACAGATGTGTGTAATGCTTTGTCACACAAAAATTAAATTGATGCAGATACCTGAAGGAGAAGAGATGTGAAATCAGAATTGGTATGAAGAGAATATTAAAAGGAACTAAATTATCAGGAAATAGGAACCACTTTATCCTCTGGTCACTGCAATAAATATGCAATGAATTATTCTGAAAAAATACTAAGTATCTTCCTAATGAGGCCTACAGTGTCATTGTACAATGGAGGGTGCTCAGACAGGAATTAGTGATAAGCAGATAAACCTTCCATAATAAAAAGAGATATAAGAGTACTTAACACATTATAGCAAAAGCCACACCACACACAGACATATCCAAAGAAGAGGTCTGATATCCTACACAGAGGTTATTTCCTGAATAGGAGTCCTCTCAAAAAACAGCCTTTTGTAGAAACTACAAGAACACCACACCAATAGAACTGCTTGTAAAGTCCACAAGAAAACTGTTATTTTCTGCTCTCAAAATCACAGAATCACAGAATGATTTGAGTTGGAAGGACCTTAAAGATCAACTAGTTCCAACCCACCTGCCACTGGCAGGGGCACTTTCCACTAGAAAAGGTTGCTGAAAGCCCCCTTCAACCTGTCCTTGAACACTCCCAGCAATAGGGCATCCACAACTTCTCTGGGCACCTCGTGCCAGGACCTCACTACCCCCATAGTGAAGAATTTCTAAAAGCAGCAAAGTCCAGAAACATTGTCTCAGAATACGTCTTTCATATTTTTACACTCTTAGTTGTTCTGAGTAATGCAAGACTTTTATTTATTCCATTAATACTCAAATTCTTGGAGTGAAGTAAATGGAGGAAGGATTTCAAAAGAGCCAAGAGCAATCAAAGACACTGACTGACATCTACAGTAATACTCATCTAGGGCCAGTTTCTCACATTCTGACACAAAAATGAGAGTACATTATAATAGCTATGGATTACCCACCAGCAAGTGCCATTTGGGGTGCCACCACCCGTGGTCTTCTTTGTAGAAAGGAAGTAACTTGCACGAAGGTTGAAGTAACAGAATGAATATGATTAGTTTTCTTTGAAATTAATTATAGCATCATTACTTGTGTTCTTTGTTTTCTTTGTTTTCTCTAAAATGAGCACAATGAAGAGAATGGATAGATACATGTATTGTATTATACATATTGTATTATACATACATAGTTCCTATTCATATGGGGTAAGTCACTGTAGAAATGCTTTAAAGTTAGCAAACTTTCTCAACTCAATACAGATAAAAATACCGCATTCCTGCCTTTAATATAAAATGAATAAATTATTAGTTGTGTAAACAACTTTTGAATTTCATGTCTGGTACTGCAGAAGCACTATCAGTGATTTCTTTTCATACATTTGAGATGTATAAGGATAGGCAGCAAACACTAGCTCTTCAAAAAGTCCCCAGACTGCTTTTAATCACTTTTCTAAATTTTTTTAAATGAAAACTGAAGAACTTTCATTTTTGTAACACACAGCAGAGCTTATTTTTATTTCTAGTGCTGTGAAACACTAATGGTTTATTATTCAGTACTTGATAGGAAGATGAGTGTTATTTACAACTCTAAATGATTTGGAATTTTGAAAATCTTTGATTCGGTTTCACAAAGCAGCAAAATGATGTTTTAGATTAGATGCATGAGAGAATAAGAACTTGCTGGAAAACAGATGACTCGAGCATATTTCTACGGGGAGAAAGAATAAAGCACATTTTCCTAAAGGACAGGGAGTTATTTTTATCTGTCTTTCTTATGTTTAAGTGCTTTCTTTTTTCTCTTTTAATGAAAGTGCTGTGGCAGAGAATTCATGTTTTGGTTGAATACAGAGCAAGCAGAAAGCTAAATTATATACTCAATACAAGTCTCATGCAATAATGATGAAATAAGTGTAAAATGAGTGTAACCAAAGCAGACACTTTATGAAGTAAAGTCTTCTAAATTCAGTGTGTGTAGGCTATATAAAGAAAATGGAAATGCATTAAAAAAATGATGAAATCGTAGACCAGACTGGCCAAAATTTTTAATGAGACTGTAAAATATTATGATAAGCCTCTGTTTAAAATATACTCGGCCTTTGTCGCTGCAGTATAAAGCAGATAAAAACCCAGTGAGATGTCAGGAAACATAATTAGAAGTCAAGCTGGCATGGAATTATGGTTCTCAACAAACACAAGAAGCCAGTTCTGAGCCCCTGGCCCTGAGAAGTTCTGCTGAATTCAGCACAAAGAAGGAAATAACTCAAATAATTGTGGGCTGCAGGACTAGACCTTGGTCATTTTTTAATCTAAATACTGTAGAGCTTCAGTCTAGTAAGGGTGCCATGAACTTTGCAGTGAACAGCTATTTAACAAAAGGGTCAAAAGTCTGCTGCTGCTACTAAAGAAGCAACCACTTAATTTCAGGCACCATACAGATACTCTGCTTCCAATATATAGCAATCATTACAAAAGAAATGGATATTTATAGTCAAACTTATCATCCTTGCATTGTCATATACAGACAGACACACACATTACTCTTTTATTAGATTACATTAACTTCAGGTTTGGTTTTTTTTCTAATTATGAGACTGTGTTTTAATAGAGGCATTTCACAGAAAGCTTAATGTTTAGAACTGGGTAAATTCCACTCAGCTTAGCAAGGATAAAATTTGCATAATAGGGCTGCAATTCAAGATCTTCTAGGAATAAAATTTCTCCTGAAATATCTAACATTTATAAATGAAAATACCATCAGAACAAATCAATGCTTGAGATTCAATTCTAGGTTTACAGAAACAGCTATAGAAAACAAGAATGAGAAAATATTTCATTGCAAAATGTGAAAGTTTTCAGCATAGCCAGGGGTTTCTATTTTTTTCATCAACAGTTCATCAGTGTTTAGCTTAAAGTACAAGTATGATAATGGTCATGCCTGTTTTCTGTTCACTTAAAAATATTAGTGAAACTTACTGAACTACTCCGGCTTGAGTAAATGCAAAGCAAAAATCAACCGCTAGAATGCTTATTTTCCAATGCCAGGACATACAATGACATATGCCCTACGCCTTTCCTTTCAGATGGAGTCAAGGGAATAAGGAAGCACAAATGCCTGTGAAATATAGCTGGCATGAAACAAATCATACACCAGACATTATCGCTTGAAGTGATAAATGCTTTAGTGAGCTGGATGTCTAGGGGAGAAAAAAGAGGGCTGAGGAAAATGAATGTGCCTTAAACATGATCTTCATTGTTCTAATGAGTTATTTAGTTACTCATCCCTTTCCCATTGCTAAGTAGGGGAGTATATCATAATAGCTATTCTGCAGAACATTCATCATCACAAAATCAGGTACCTTACCCAAGCTTGTCTGCTTAACACCTTCTTATTTGTGCATGTACCCAGTATTTTGTATGTGTCTGAGGAAGTTTTACATACACAAATTTTAAAAGTATGCAAGACAAAAAAAAAAAAAAAGAATTGCTAAAATGGTTACTCTGAGTTACCAGAAATTCAGAACTGGATATTTTTAGTATTATCTAATTCACAGGTGGTCCTACACTAACCAGGTACAAACAACAAGATGTGTTGATTCCTGTTTCTACCACTTGAAATAATTAATACTCAACTGTTAGAGCTAAGTGTCAAAAAAAAGGTTTTCAAAGTCCCTATCCTTTTTCTTCTTCAGTGTTCCAGAAAGCATTTTAGATGCTGACACCACTTTTCTCTCTTCCTCCAAAAAAGCTTGATATCACATGCTTTATGGAAACTTCCAAAGTAATCGCAGTAAATTTTCATGTAACTATTTATTAAGAATTAAAAACTAATAAGTAAATAAATAAATTTATTACATTATACCGTAAAAAACTCACTGCTAGAAGAACTAAAGCCACTTAAATACTGTTTTCAGGGGCTGTGGAAAAAAATAGCGTTCAGTGTCTAGTTCAGCTAGTGAGCAGCAGCTCCTAGCCACAGTGCTCAAACCTCACAGGAATACATTTCCCATGTTCTTACTGCATAGATACATGGACCACACCCCTCTGCATCTCCTATGGCAATTTAAAACATACAATTTTATTGATTTTACCACAATTTCTCCTGAAGACATCTAGCTGGTTTGCTTGGGAAAGAAGCCTCAAGTAAGCGGGATATGTGAGGTGTGGGGGACCATGGAGTCAATCTAGAGAAAATATTGACAGATAGGTGTTATCTTCAGAAAACCTTTCTCTTTCTCAGTCCCAACACTTTTACACTTGCACTTTCTCTATTTTCTTGCTATGTGTTCCTTTATTTTTTTTCATATCAAATTTCTTCAAGTTTTATTTTTAATAATCACTTCTGTGATTATGAGATGTTGTTTAATGGTGTATCTCCAGTCTTTAAGCTCCTTCATACCTTCATTTGGTCTTTCTTCAAATTCTTCTTCAAATTTCTCTGCTTATTTCTCATCGAATGGTCCTAACCACCTCCCTTACATTCAATTCAAGCCTTTACCAACTGATCTAAACTGGCTTTAGCCATGGTTTAAAAATGTTAAGACCTGCCTCAAGCCTTTATACTTCTGTCTTCTCCTTCATAAAGAAGAGGTTGCAACTTCTCTAAGAACAGTGTCAGTGCTTGCCCAGGGCCCTTCTTTTTTTTTTTTTTTTTCTTTTCTTTTTTTTGTTTTAAGATTGTAGAATAAGTAACTAAGGATAGTAAGTAAGAATCCCCAGAGATACAAGCAGAAATGGTGCTAACAACCACCAATTACAGTGAGCGGTAAGTTTCTCTTTTAATCTACTCCTTAACAGTGAAACAGCAAGACAGAGCCCAAGGTTCTTACTAACCACTATTTTGAGCTCCAAAATTAAGCAGACATATTCAGAACAATTCAGTAGCAACATTTTCGTGCAAGGACACACATGAGGTGAAAATAATGTTATTTACAGATTATATTCAATTCATCTGTGGTGAAAATAAGAATAATAATGGCGGGGGGTGGGGGAGGAGGTGAATTGGTGCTGGTACTACAACATCTAGTGTTCTGGTTTTGCTTTCTACTAGTAAAAGTGTTAAAGCTTTCTGACTACTGGCTAGTATAGTTCCGGAGGAAGGCTGAAACGCCCACAGCTGTCTTCTGATAGCTAGTCACATCTGGATTGAGGCATACAAAGTTGAAGTGGGGATTCTGAACTCCAGGCCTCCCAAACTATTCCTAGCATGTTCTTTTACCAGTTACACAGGTTATACTACTGTCTCCATAATCCACTCTGTCATTTGTAGTAATTTACATTGTTGAAATGAAACCAAACTGAAATAACTAATTTAAAAGGTTTTTCATTATCTGAAATAATTATAGCTACAGCTTAAATTTAGGATTCTGATTTCATATGCAGAGTTGAATCTGCTATATGGTTGATCTTAGCAACTGAACTAAGCCATTAGACTAATTCATATGTATTATACACGTATTCCTGGAGAACAGAATACATGTGTTTCAACTTGCAGCTTAGATGATGAAGCTCAACTCATTTGCAAACAACTGACTGACAAAAATACAGAAAGAAACAATGCCTTTGTAAGAGTAATTTCCTGTATAGGAGTCTTGTTGCATAATCAGCTCTTGACAGGTACTCCAAAAGCAGTGAATATACTGGGCATTTATTCTTACTTGTACTTGTATAGAAGATTGTGACCTTTTCTTTGACATGCATTCCCCACAGCTGTTTCACAGTCATGTTAGTTCGATAAGATAATATGTATGGACTTTCTCTCCAAGTAGAATAGTGGAACCAAAACCACAGTGATGATAGCTCCAGGAAGCATTTAAACTAGCACACCATCTTTTGTAGTGGGTAGAAACAAGACCTAGCACTTGAGTTCTGACCACTTCTGAATGATTTTCCTCTTTGCTTCAGTTTAGATTAGGCTTAGCACTTGGGTAACAGTCTTCAGGACGCAATAGCTGAAGACTGCCAGGAGATTTTTTTAAACAAAGAACCCTCTTCTCTGCAGTGCACGCACATACTTTCTCTCTCCACATCAGGGCAAGAAGCCCCAGATTTGGTGATCAGCAAGAGCCCTGTACAAGATTGCTCTCTTTTCTAAAAGCATTCCTCTAGGGAATTGAAAGTGATCAAGCAGGCTGAAAAGGGGCAATCTCAGCCTGGGCTGAATACACATCAGACTTATAAATGAAGCTGCATATAAAGTTAGACTTACTGCTGATGAGTATTGACAGCAGCATGGCCTTTCCCCTTTCCTTGGACCATCTTCTCTTCAAGTCTAATTTATATAGATCAAAATAATTATACTGCTCTTCTGTACTACTATCAAGATGCTCCTGACACTACATGCTGACAGGTTTCAATGGGATGAAATTTCACCAATTAGGGCAGACTTATTAGTGGCCATTACTTCTAACAGGGATTTAAGAGTGGCTACTTTATGTGTTGCGAGCTTGTTTGTTTTCAAAAGAACTGTAGTATCAAATAGTAAATTCCAGTCTTAGTTTGGATTCCACAGCAATTGTATGCTTTCAAAATAATTAAGTTATAATTCCTTTCTATCTTTGACGTACAAAAGTTAGAAAGAGTTCCTCACTGTTTTGACCCTGGTTAAGATTTTAAACTCACTTTTTCAGATAGATGGTTTAAGAAAAATGTATAGTTTATCGCTGACCTGCTTATTTTATTCCAAACTCAAACTGGAAAAAAAGCAATTGGTGGGGGAGAGGAAGAAGTTAATGACTATGGAGATAGGGACTTTTGCAAGAAGTCC
>JANRGW010027598.1:11532-44094 GCA_024733675.1 Psilopsiagon aymara | reverse complement strand
GGCGCTCCGCGGGCAGCAGCACGCGGCCCGCGCCGTGCACGCACACACGCGCGCACCCCCGCACCCGCGTGCGCCCCGCGTGCCCCTGTGCACGCACACGCAGGGACCCCCCGCCCGGGACCCCCCGCTCCTGTCAGCCCCGTGTCCCCACAGGGGCGCGTACTGCCCGCAGGAGGGGTCCGGGGACCCCCAGAGCCACCTCCGGGAGATGATGGGCAGCGGGACACAGACACAGCCACGGGACACAGCCACGGGTATGGGACACGGACACGGACATGGGACACACGGACATGGGACATAGACACAGACACGGGACACAGACACGGATATGGGACATAGATACAGACACGGATATGGAACACACAGACGTGGGACACACAGATGTGGGACACAGATATGGGACACAGACATGGGACACATGGACATGGGACACACGGACATGGGACATTGGGGCATGGACACAGATATAGGACATAGACATGAGACACACAGACACGGATGTAGGACACACAGACATGGGACACAGACGTGGGACACACAGACACGGATATGGGACACACAGACATGGGTCACAGATATGGGGGACACAAATATAGGACACAGATACGGATATGGGACACACAGACGTGGGACACGCAGACACTGATATGGGACACACAGACGTGGGACACGCAGACAATGGGCAGCCTGGGCCCTGCCCGTGCCCCGTGGCTGGCAGGACAGACGGACACGGGCTGGGGCAGGAGATGGGCTCTTGGGGGGACAGACGGGGGGCACAGGCACACCCCAGACAGGAGGGGCACAGAGCTGCCCCATGCAAACGGCCCCTGCCCATACCTGCGTAAGGGGGAGGGCAGGGAGGGTGTTAGCTCTTCTTATGACACAGTCTTCATCTCTCTTCCATTGTATGTACAAGGTTGCGTTTATTGGTTGATTAAACTGTAGGCTGTTAATTTCCCATCCCCAGCATATTGTAAATATGTTGTTCCCCATAAAATCTGATAACAGATAGAAGTAATGTTTAAGCCTTCTTCACAGATAGAAGTTATGTTTAAGCCTTCTTCATGGTATGCACAGGTTGTGCTACTGATGGTGGAAAAATTGAATGACTGATTAATTTGTGTAGAAACTTGCCTTGTAGCTGAGAAATAAGAATTGGCTACTTCAATGATACCCCAGGTATTCCACAGTCATAGCAAACTTCCTGATATAATATCAATAGAAATAATATCCATAGAAATAATATCCATAGAAATAATATCCGTAAAAAGGTAGTCTTCTACAGATTTAGGCAGAGGCAAGGAAGCAGTAATACTAGATTCATTAAGGGCAGTTGCAAACCCTTTTGTCAATATTAGGACTAAGCTGTCCTCCAAACCATGAGTGCTTTGAGTGGACAAAGTATTTTTATGTTGGTTATGTTCCTGATTCTGGCAGTAGATTTGCCACGACACATACAAATACATCAATCCAAGATATATCTTTCTAACAGGTTAAAAATGCTATTCAGCTTGACTTCAAACCGGTTAAGTTGGTGGGGCAATAAAACTGCAGTTAGCTTACTTAGGGGATGAGGGTAGGTGAGTCACAATTCACTGATGCTTGTCACCCTAGTTACACAACATGATTACTGTTGGGTCTATCACTCAGATATGGTGGGTAAAAGTGCAAAAAATACCTCAAAAAAACACTTAGAAATTCCCCAAACCATCGGAGGTGTCTGGTAGAGAAAAGTTAATGGAGACAGACCCTGTAGGGGAGCATCAGCATGTGGACAAATGGATCTTCACCTAATTTACTTTTTGGCAGTCACTCCAGCAAAGGAAATTGTTTGGACTTCATAGTCCAAGCACACATGTGCATTATTGATCTAATAGGAGGGGATGATCCATCTGGTATGGATCCAATGAACTTTCCCATGGGCATCAGTGGCTACCCGTATATGGAGATTCTTTTTGAGCTTTCAGTGCTAGAGGTACTTTTCCCACAGCGGGTAAAGCCACTAGAACTGGTTGTCCTGTGTAGTACAACGGATTCACTGGGTTCTTATTCTCTGTGGTTCTGGGAGAGAGGGATGGAGGATTAGGGCAAAAAAATGAGCCTGAGGCAATCATATACTCCCCATCATCCACTGACTTTAGTTACAGAACCAGATATTTATTCCTCCTATCCAGGGTTATGTGGTCTCATGTTCATGTTAAGAGTCCATTACATTCTACAATACCATTTGCCTGGGGATAATATGGGTTATGGAAAATCCATTGTGTCCCTTCATCTTGTGCCCATTCTTGAACCACACCAGCAATAAAGTGGGTACCATTATCTGATTAGGTAACTCTGGGTTTAGAAAAAAAACCTAACCCATGACTTCAGACTTTCCACTGTATGTTCCCCTGTTGCTCACAGGAGGGCTTCAACTTGAGTTAGTTCAGAAATTACCTCGACTCCTGCCAAAACACACCTCTTTCCTTCTGAGAGACAAAAAGGACTGATGTACTCTATTTGCCAAGCATCCCACAGCCCCTTGTTGTCCCTTAAGTGTAGGATTTGGTCCTTGAGGATTATGTTTCCCTAATCATGTACAGCATAGGCCACATACTGAGATAATGGTGTTACATCATGTACCATCCCCTGCTGACTGCCTCTTTATAAAGGTCTTTACTTTCAGAATGACCTTGTTTAACATGTAACCATTCTAAGAGATGTCCCCATTTTTCCCCCTCCACTTCCACTGCTGATGCGGCTGGATGGGTTGGTGGATCTGCTTGATTGTTCAAAAGGTGAGCAGGGTGATCTCCTAGTTGGTGTGCAGCTACTCATCCTGCTAGGAAAGATTTCTGTTCAGCAATGCTGAGGATTTCTTCTCATTTTTCTCACTGCCACACCAGACTTGATTAATTTCCCGCTAGTTTTATTCCCCAAATGGGAGCCATTCAGTACATCCCTTGAATGAAGCATATGAATCAGTGCAAATGAACATTGGTTCTTTGCTTTCTGCTTCTTGTTTTATCACATTCCAAACTGCTATCAACTCTTCTACGTGAGTACAAGCACAGTGAAGGGAAAACAAAATCTGTACCATCACTGCAAATATTGCTGTATTTCAATGCAATATAGAAATGCAGTAACCATTTTTTTTATAACGTGAACTTGTGAAAATTTCTATGCACTGTATTTTCTTTGTATTCATAGGAATTATTAGAACTGCCCTTCCAAATATGGACAGAGAAGCTAAGGAAGAGTATCACGTTGTAATACAGGCAAAAGATATGGGAGGACACATGGGAGGCCTCTCAGGGACAACCAAAGTGACAATTACACTTACAGATGTCAATGACAACCCACCAAAGTTCCCACAGAGTAAGTAACAATAAAATCCTCAATCACATTTGCTAGTAGTATCTATATGTGTATAGTAACAGATATACTCAAAACTCAAAACTAAAAAAGCAGCAAATGATGGATTTTCACAGCACACGTGAATAGATGAGTATTATTTACACATTTTTGCTTGCAACATATGCAGCTTTAATACGTGAATTGTTTACTTTCTGTTGTAAAGTAAGACTTTTTTAAGGTCAAGATTGCATTACAAGGATTTCTAACCCTACACTTCATTTTTGAAATTACTGGGCCATGTCATATTAGAAATACACCTGTGATATGATCAGGGACACATAGTTTGGTCTTCTCTGTTAACAAAGAAAGAAGCCACATTTCTTGAGGTCTGTTTTGTGTGTTAAATCAAGCCTCTAAAAAATACTAGAAATTGTACCTGCAGCAGTGCTGGGATAAACTAGTTTACTTCATTTTCCGTTTTCCTAATTGTACTGTGGATGTAAAAGATACTTTAAAAGAGCAAGCAGAGTTTACTACTCTGCACTGACCACAAGAACTTTAAGAAATCATTGCAGGGAAATTGGAGGAGGTTAAAACAAAAATCCATACACGTATTGTGAAGGATCAGATTATTCTGTGCTGGGAGAGTTGCTGTGTCCACACATAGCATGTATGTATCAGAAAGCTTGCCTGTTAGATTTATAGTGTTTGAAAGAATTTTCCAAGTAATCTCATCACGCTTTTCAGTACTTCAAGATCATAGTTATCTGCCAGTGTAGTTATGATGGTAATATTCAGTGATCAAATCCACTTTGGTTTTGATGAAGATGGACAAAGAAAAGGAGATCTACTTCATGTTCTTACAGTTGCGTTTCTCAGGTTTGAAGTCTCTTTTCTTGTCTTTTTATGAAAGTGTTATGCAATATGTTAACAGCTCCTGATTATGCCCTTCCAGGTCTTTGATAGACCTTCAAGTGAGTGAGCATCATTTTTTATTTCACATAGCCTTCCATTTTAAGTGTTGATGCTTCATCCTTCACTTGTATAAGCACTTCCAGTGAATGATGAGTGTCCATAAGGATGAAAGTTAAGACTGGACACCCAAGACTTATATTTGTCATGGCAGTGCAAACTAAATTTAATACAATTGCATTTATAAACTGATATTTGAAATGTATTGCTGGTTGTCAAATAAAGCTCTTTTTTATACCTGTGCCATTTATTTTTCACATATAAAATTAATCAGGGCTGACATTAGCAGATTCAGTCTTTGCAGTTGGGTGGAAGTATAATAATGGACCCACACATCTGTTCTGCATCTCATCTCCTCATGAGTTTAGGATTATGTTTTCTTTGGGTGCAGTGTGCTCACCATCCCAGCCTACCATGGCTCTCCTCTGAGCAACTATTATGGCACTGATATAATCCGGGCACGCCTGTGTCTCCTGACAGCAGCACTTCTTCCAGTGTTGCAGACTTGGACTCTCATGCAAGTACTTAAATGACAAAGCCAATACCTCCATGTAAAATCTATATCAGCATTTTCTACCATTCTAGTAGGAAAGTATTAAAATGTCAGGTTTTATGTACCTCACAAACATATCTTTTCACTCCAGATCATAGTCTGGAATCCCAGGGAGTGCTATTTGTTGGGTAACTCCAGCAAATTATAGATTTTTCTCTACAAATTCAAGCTACTTTACTGAGTGTTTTGGGAGAATATTTGAAATTATCAGAAATGATTGCAGTTACTGCATTTAATCATGCACTTCTGACTCAAAAACTTAATTTGGAATGCTTTGTACCTAAAAGCCAGGATTTGACGTGTTTATATAAACATCCAAGTGACTGATTTTTTATTCTTTTTTTTTTTTTTTTTTTTTTTCTTGTTCATTGCTTAAACCCTTAATGACTTATGTGCTTGAATTTATAGTTCTTTGTGACTGGAGTTAATGACCTATTTCTATGACATGTGCCAACTTTTTTTGTGGGTAATGAGTCAAGTTTCTGCCTAGTGCAAGTTCTCCTGATATTTTTAGATTGCTCATGTAGCCACAAAGAGCAATTATGAAAGGGGACATAAATTGGATTATATTATTTTCTCATGCTTCTTTTTTTCTAATGTATTAATACCAATGAAATGGCAGAAAATGCTAATGTAGATCTGTACACTTAGGATCAGGTTGTGTTATCTGAACTCTGGAATGAGTTGGGAAGGTTCTAGAATTGATGCTGCCCAAAGGACAACTTTAGGAGAGTTGTTTATTCAGGGTTACCATTGCTGTCCTCTAGTACGACCAAATACTCAAGGAGAAACCTGTACGGCGCCACATCTGTGGGATGCTTGAAGATGGTTTTCCTATTAGAGTTTGATGAGGGAAAGCCATTTTTTGTTTGGTGTGGAATTCCATACAAATTGGTATGTATTCTCTGTTGTGTTAAATTTTAATAATCATTGCTACTGTATGTTCACACTGCAAATTAAAGCCATGGAAAGCAGCAGATTTATTTTCTAGTCAACACAGCAGTGAGCTCTAATCCAATTCATTGTATATAATTTGTAGCCCAGAATAAATGAGCAGAAACAGTCCTGGCCTATACAGAATACCATGAGTCATATGAAAGAGAATTTTCCTTCAATTTTTCTGATAACATTTCTGATATGGATGATAACCTTGATAACAACAATTTCTGCATTCTGACTGATTGGTTGTCTTTTTAACTCCACCCTGAACACAGATACACAGATATTGTTTAAAACATAAGTGAGAAGGTAATATTATATAGATTACCAATGAATTTTAAGATTTCACAGATGGCTTGCTTCTTAGAGCTCTCTATAACATAGCATTCCCTCAAAGGATATAAGAACTACTATGCTTATTTGGAAGTTCCAAGTAAAATGAGTAAATATACAACTGGAGAGCAGACTGAATACGTAAAGGCAAATGAATTTCTTTTCTTTCACCAGGTGTATACCAGATGTCAGTGTCAGAAGCAGCTGTTCCAGGAGAGGAAGTAGGAAGAGTGAAGGCCAAAGATCCAGATATTGGGGAAAATGGCTTAGTAGCTTACAGCATTATTGATGGGGATGGCATGGATATGTTTGAAATTACAACTGATTATGAGACTCAGGAAGGTGTTGTAAAGCTAAAGAAGGTGAGCAATGTCTACCAATGTGTGGTATTCTTTGGTGCTGACAGAATATTTGATAATAATGGATTGCCACCTAAGCTAAAATATCAGTTAATTTGTTTCTGAAGCTGTGATTAACTCTTAATATTCCATTTCCCCATTAGCTGAATTGGAATGGAAGAAAATAACCCAGAAGAGTTACATAAATACTGTACAGTGGATTAATTGCACAAACTAAATGAATTCATAATAAAAAGTCACGGTAAAATATAATGCCATCAGCTTCATTGTTAATGAAGTTTCACCTAGTGCTGATAAGTAGCAGACATTCACTGTTGCTTTATGTTCAGTCTGAATAGCCTCATGCCCTGTAGTTTGAATTCTTCAGCTGTGCCTTGTCCACAATATTGTTCTGAAGGAGTCACAGGCTATGCGAAAAGCAGCAAGAATATTAAGGTGATTTCACATACAATACAACAGTGTGATCTTTAAAACTGTTATTAAATGAATTTTCAATTGCAAATTATAAATCATAAATCTTATTCCTTATTTAAGAATTATTATTTTGCCCTTTGTATCTTTATAGCTGTTAATCTCTCTTGGAGATAATCAAAACTCAAAGAAGAAGGCCTGGACAACTTAACTTCAAAGTTAGCCCTGCCCTGCGCATCGGGGCAGTCTCTCAGGAAGAGACCCAGAGGTCTCCTCTGGTCAAAACTATGCTATAGTTCAATTACTGTGTCTGTTCTAGAGGTGGGAGTGTATTGTATTTTTTGTGTATTTTAACATGTGAGCAAACTGTCACACCATTCAGTCTATGGATTAGCATACTTTGTGAATTGTGGTTGGTACCTGCATGACCATTTTAAGGCTACCAATACTGCAACACTGCAGCCATTTCATGTCAATGACAATGCAGATATGCTGTCACTTTGATCAGGCTTTCAGAAGAACTTAGATCATGGGGTGTTACTTACCTCCCCTTCATAAAGTTTTGTGAGATCTATGGATAGAAAGAATTACACAATTGAAAGCACTTAAAACCATCTTGTTCCCTCTACTATTTAAATTTAACTTGTCTGTGTCCTGTCTCACAGTGCACCTAGCAGCAATTCAAGACACACCCATATCTCTAAAGAAGTGTCTGCCAGTTTGGGATAGACCAAGCATGGCATTTCATGGAAAACCCTTTCCTATCCATCACACTTGTGCTACCTGGAAGGTTTCACATAGAAAAGGTTAATTTTCTCAGCAAAGATGATTTCCTGAATTATTCAGCAGTCAGAGAGCAAGACAAGGACACTGTCATGATATTTTGAGTTCTGTCCTATGCTGCTCCATACATAGAATGTAGCTCCTTCCATTTGAGTCTTTATGCTTTTAAATACACACATTTCAGTCCAAGCTTGTCAACAGATGCTTACATTTGTTTTATGTCATTGAATACAAGGGGACTGCTTACTGCTTTTGCAATCTAGTTTTCCTGACTGTGCAATGCATTATTGTCTTGCTTCTTGCAGGTCTTGGATTTTGAAACCAAAAAGTCCTACAGTCTGAAGGTAGAGGCAGCCAATGTACATATTGATCCTAAGTTCATCAGCAATGGACCATTTAAAGACACAGTAACAGTGAAGATATCAGTAGAAGATGCTGATGAGCCACCTGTGTTTTTAAAGCCAAGTTATATTTTTGAAGTACAAGAAAATGCAGCATCTGGTACTGTGGTTGGAAAAGTACATGCCAAAGACCCTGATGCTGCAAACAGTGCTATAAGGTATGCTTCCTTAGGGTAGGCTGTTTCTTTCTAAGCATAAGCTTTTAGAATTGTTGCGCAAGTTATTAAGATAATGTGATAGATCTACTGTAGTAATATTCTAAATTCACCCAGAATAATAACTTTAACCATACAGCATTGTTTTTATGTCTTGTTCAATAAGCTACCAGTTTCTCAAAGCCTGTATCACTAAGAAAGCATACCATAGCTATGTCTAAAATATACTTGACATCTGTGCCAAACTCTGTGCTAAATTACATTTTCCGTAAATATCCCGTGCTGTTATCACAGCATGGTTTTTCTCAAAATTTAGAAATCGACACAGTAGATTATAAATTATCTTGGCTAATTGCTAACTGATGAGCACATGCACACACTTTCTGCAGTTACATTGGGTAGTCTTCTATACATTTATTATTGTTTGTCATGTTCTGAGCGTAAATTTTAGTATGAAACTCTTTTGTGGGTATAGTTAACATTTCAAAGAATCGCAACCTAAAGATATATAAAACAGAGCTGTGTAAAACCATACGGCTGTGTAGATAATGGATAGTTTTTAGTAATCTGGTATGATTAATTAACACTCTGAGTAATCCGAAAATCAGATTAACTTAAAAAATCTTTATGATTAATATGAAACAGAGGAAAATATAAATATTTCAGTAGATATGTTTATCATGTTTTATAAGGAAAGAAAATTCAGACTATTTGGGGGCTTACTTATAAGTAACCACTTTAGAAACCAATAGTTTTCACGCACTACAAACATTCTGAGGCAATATTTTTTTCTAAATATAATAATCAATCAAGTGAATCTCCTTTTAAAGACTGCATATCATCCCTTTGACAATGATATTAAGGGTAACAATAAGTGCATTACTTATATTTTTAAGAAAAATAAAAATTAGAAAATTTGGATTCATGAAAATAGTAGATCTTTCTTTAATTACTGACTTGCAATCTTCTTTAGATATTCAATTGATCGTCACACTGACCTTGAAAGATACTTTACTATTAATGCAGAAGATGGCAATATCAAGACAATAAAAGCTTTGGATAGGGAAGAAATTGCTTGGCATAATATCTCTGTCTTTGCAGTTGAAGTCCGTAAGTATTTTACTGAGGTATTTTATAATCAGTGGTATAAATTCTATAGACTCCTAATTGTCTCAGTTTGATAAGCTGAAATAAATCTCAATAGAAACACTTTAGCCTATTTATTTTTTAGCTGGACGCAGCTGGGGTTTTGTTTGCTTTGAGGGGATTTCTTGCTTCGTTTTCATTTCAGTTTTGCTTGCTCCTGTAGACAAACAACACCAGGAAGCCAAAGTTCCAGTTGCAATTAAGGTTGTTGATGTCAATGACAATGCTCCGAAATTTGCGGCAGCTTATGAAGCATTTGTCTGTGAGAATGCTCGAAGCAATCAGGTATGCCTGTGCCCACCACCTTCCTTTCTTTAGGATGTTTGGCCAGTTTTGCGTTGGCAACTCAAATGAGTGCTAATAAACGTTTATTTCAAAATGTTGGCCAAAATGCTTAGAGCATTTGGAAATGGCACTTTCTGCACATTTTCAGAAGGGCCCTTTCCTGTGGTTTTTTTTTTTAACAGCTATTAACAGTTATAGGTCCAATGCTTCATGCATTTAATATCATTGGTGTTAACTGTGAGCATCCACCATCACATGGGCAATGAAGCTGATTGGAATCATCTTTCCCACTTGTGAATCTGTTTTGTATATTACAGAAATACCATCTTATGGGAAGAATCATGGTACAGTGCTTGTAGAGTTTAGCCTATGGATTTATCTCTGAACAATCTCTGAGAAAGAGGTGTTAACATCACACAGAAATATGGTTCCACACATTGTCTGCACTTCTGCAGTTAGTGTAGCAGTTTGAAAAGGGCATTGTGTTTAACTCCCTCTGAGCTTCTGGTTTTCCTTCAGAATTTTATTTAGTGTATTATCACTAGCACATATTTGTATAGAAGCGTGCATATAAGTGTGTACTTTTACATCTATAATTCTGTGGTTTTTAAATGTAATAGCAAATAAAAATTGCCTGTTTGTTAGCTTTGAGTCTGAACTGTGTTTAGGATTACATACATTTGTTGAAGTATTTTGGGAGTTTCTGCTATTTCAAAGTTGTTTCTATTGGAGAGATTTCTCAGAATGCTCTCTATATGTGATGTATCCAGAGAAGGAGCTGTTTATTTACAGAGTACTTTTCTTTTACAGCAATTTATTACAATTAGTGCTGACGACAAGGATGACCAAGCCAATGGACCAAGATTTATCTTCAGTTTACCACCTGAAATTATTCATAACCCAAATTTTACACTCAGAGACAACAGAGGTTTGTGTGAAGATTCCTTTTATACTAGAGTCCAAAGAAATGACAAAGTAAAACTAATAGCCAACATAATGTCATGCAACAACATTTTCATTAGCTTTGACAGTGTCTCTTTTCCATAGATTTAGTGGAGGAACGCAAAAAAAATGCAACTGGAATACAAGGGTGTCCTTAAAATAATGTAATGCTGTTAACTCACTCTCATTTTGTTGAATACGTATTTTAAATTACATAATAATACTTTACATGAAAAATCACTTCCGTTTTATATCCCAGGAAGCAGGTTAAAAACTTTGACAGGAACGTACTCTAAATGTAATTGGCAGATCTCCTCAATTTAGGGAAAACTCACTTGTTAAGGTAAAATTAGCTGAGGCAGGATACATTGTTAAGTTGCTTGCATTTGTTCATCTTAGTCTGCATGCCAGTTTTTGCAAATTATGTTACAAAAGAGACATGAACTAAGTTCTTAATGGACCATTATCACTGCCACCCAAACCTTTTGTAGGATATACAAATGTGGATGTCTGGTCTGAAACCTATACAGATGTGTTTGATCTCTTTACCAGTTATCTGCTCATGAGAGAAAACAATATTTGAGATACCTGAGGTAGCCTTACATTCAGATTGTTGTTAAGATGTTAGAAATTTGTAGGCAAAAATGCCCAGCATAGGTGAACATCAAAACTTGATCATCTAATGTAAGAGCATCAGTGAACCTAACCTGCTAGAGGCTGAGGAAGCCAGAGAGGTATAAACAAGCAAACAAAAAAAGACAGGTTCAGCATATTAATTGCATGTATTTTATGATAGTCAATTGGATATTCTCATTCAATGTAAATTTGTCATTTTCCTGTACAAGGAAAAAACTGCTTCAGCTTCTAAGAAATTGGTTTTAATTAGCAAGCTTTAATGTTTGAAGGAAATTTGATATTTTTCTGAGAAGTAAAACTCAGTTAAACTGGTTTAAATCATGAATCAAAATGATTTCTTCTGGATTGCTAAAAGTACAAAAGGCAACATAATCCAGACACGTGACTTCAATAAAAACTCGTCTCTCTTAAGTATTATGTTGTGGCATACTTTATATCTCTGTCAGCTTCTGAAGTGAGGGTAACTGTCATCAGTTCCCAAACAAAATTCCTGTTACTCTTGAAGGATCAAAGTAATGCTGTTGCCTGATGCTTGACACTCATACATATGTAGGCAATTCATCACGAATCCAGTGGAGAGGATACATTTATTCTCTTTAAAGTAGTAAACCACAATTTTTGAAAAAATTATGACTGTATTTTTAGGGATATGTAAACTAAAATGCATTCTTTGCTTGAGATCCTGAGGCCAAGTTTCTCTTCAAGAGAAATTTGGGGTCACCATCTCAAACTGAAAAAAGATCAGATTTTAGAAGCTAACAAAGAAGCATAGGTCAGAATTGAGATGCTCTGACAGAGATTCAGGTGAATGGTATTATGGTTCCTAGCTCCAGCCAATTCCACTAATCCTTCATTTCCTTATGCAACAAATTAATTCTTTTTTTAATGATAAAAGAATAAAACATAAAAATGTTTTGTAATTGAAATTATAATGACAGTTACATGTAGTGATTGTATCTGACAATACTGCTAAAGTTTATTTCAACAAGACACTGTTTAAGTGCTGAATAGTCCTGTATAATTTTGCTTGGGGAATGATTAGTGTAATGAAATCCATCAATTTCCATCTTATCTTTCTCTTATTTTTGTACAGTCCTCAGTGCAATTAAATTGTTAATATAACTATTTCTGAGGGGAAGGGGGAGTTAGGTAAGTTATGGTAGAGAGCAAATTAAAAATGTAACATTCTATGTCTTTCCATATTAAAAAAAATATCTGAGTGTGTTACCATTTGCAAATCAAATAATTTACATGATCATTTCAACTTTGGAGTTTCTTTTAGTTCTAAATCTGAGTAGTCTGTATACAACATGCCATTGCTTTCACAGGGAATTGCTAGTTTCAAAGAAAAATGGCTTTATTAACTGTGGAGAACAGTTAATGAAAACTCCAATGTTTGGGTCTATTACAGAACTTTAAAATGAATACAGTCCTATAATTATCATTTAATAGAGTTTCTTTCTACCAACTCCTAAAAGTAATCACATATTGCAGTAATCCAAAAAATGTAATCACATTCTACATCCTATTAATAGCCTACTGTGTTACCAAGTTTTTCAGCTGAGGCTATCTTCCATAGAAAACATGAGATAATGGCTTATCACATGCTGTGATAAAACACTGAATTACTTTTGTGCTGTTTGCTTACATTATACCATGTAAATAAACAGCATTGTGTTTGCCCAGGCTCTGTTCAATTTTGCTCCCATTGAAGCCAGAGCTTCAGAAGAGCAGTAGAGGCTACTGACACCTCACAGCAGAGAGATGGATTTTTAGCAAATGGATCTCCTGCTTTTAATCCTGTTCTGTCCTAAACTGAAATGCCCTTTACTTGGGCGCACTCACCTTGCACGAAGGCCTGGCACCTAGCCAGTGCTGCTGGGAGGATTGCAGCCACCTTACTTTGCCATGATACACAAGGACAAATTACACTGCAGTTGCAAAAGGAAGGCGTAGTGATGTTCTCAAATACACAAGGTAGTGTTTTACAAAGACTGAAATTGAGTCCACTAAATCAATGACTTTTTTTTTTAACAGAAACTTTTCCCCTTGCTCTCAATTTCAGACCTTTTAATCAAGACATTTTGAAATATATTAACAATATTATTACAGGAGTTTTCATGGGCTATTCACAGCAATTGTTAGTGCCTGGTAATGATTTTAGATAACTGGCCCGCTGTAATGGTTTAGGTTTCTTGCTGAATCTGCATTCACACTCTGATGTAAGTGAATAATGTTCACACTGCAGTCAACATCTTTAATTTAGAAGCCAGCTTACATAATATATGTTAACAAATACACATTGTTAACAAATGCAGACAAAAAAGCCAATCTAAATTTGCCTGTTTTTAGAACAGGCAATAAGATCAATAAGATCACCCAAGAAAAATACAAAAATCAAAGGTCAGGAAGATCACTATAAAAGTCACCATTAAGTAATGCAATTTTAACTCTGAATTATGAAGATTTTATGGAGAGCATAGGTAATCTACACGTGCAACACTTCTGGATATTGGATATCCTAGATGATAAAAACTGAGAAAAAAAGAGCATGTATATTTGTCTGGATTGTGTTGAGAAGGCTATTTTCATCCTTCTGTCTTGTGCTAGCCCCCATTGTGTTTGCTAAGCCTGTCAGTCAAGTGGCTCCCTTATGTATTAAGTAATAGTTATAAGCTGGTATTGACATTTAACTTGTTTCTTTGCTTAAAAAATGCCATTATACCTGGATTATAGTTATACTCCTGGGACTTGAAGATAATGAAAAAGGAAGGATGAGAATATTATCTAGGATTATATGCTATCTTTTATCTACGTAAAAGAGATTTTTTTTGCCTTATGGGTATTATGTTTCTTTTGACAATGACAAACGAACATAAGCAGAAAAAAAGTTTAAAAAATGACCATTTAGAGTTGATATATTGTAGTATTTTTCAAACTTTAGTCAGGCATATTGATTGGCTTTTCTTTTAAAAAAAAAATATTTAACTAGAAATTCTTTAAAGTTAAACCAGAAAAATCAGCCATTGGATCAAATTCAGCCTTAGTGCTGCATTGGAATTGACCAGTCTGTATAATAACTGAATGAGTTGCCAACCTTTTCTTATTTTTAGTTAGGAATACTATTTAAGTTGCCAGCACTTCAGGAAAACAGAATATGATATAATAAAAAATGCATAGCCAACAGAATAAATATATTAATATATAATATCACCTGTGTTTCCTTCCATATTGCCTTTGCAGACTCTAGGCAGTTGTAGCTTAGCCTACTGTTAATGTTGGGGTTTTGTTGCCACAAGAAAAATCTATCCTGTTGTGATCTTTCATTTAACAGAGTAGATCTTTGTTCTTACATTGAGGAAATGAAGTATTAAATGCATTTAAGAGAATTATGTGGAGTAGTTTTATTCTACATCAATATTTATTAATTCAAGCACTAGTTGACAGGTTAATTGATATTAGAAGTTACATTTCTATTTATACCAAATTGTTGTGAGCTCCTTAATTTAAAGTCCTAAAAAAAACCCTCCTACCACGCAGATACTGCTGGTCTGTTAGAAAATTGTGCTACAAAGCCTAGCCGGGCAAATGTATTTTAGTACTTAGGAGGTTAGAAAGACTGTAAAAAGAGATGAAGGGTACCTCCAAAAAAAAAAAAAAAGAAGTAATAATTAAGTCTTTATCAGCTTCTCTGTCCTTAGCAAATATGAGTATTCTGTAAAGGAGAAGTTAGCAAGCTGTTTGCTATCCATGTGTTATTTTTGTGAGACTTCAGTATCAGAAGTATCAGAAAGACTGCAGTTGTCATGCTGAAGTAATAACCATACTGGGCATCCAGTACAGTCCTGGCTGAAGAGGTGTAGATATGGGAAGATTAATTAATTTGGCATATAGCAAGTGGATCCTATCTGAGGAAGTCCTAAATGAATTTCATTTTTTCTGGTGTGATCTGCAGAAGTTACTAGTAAAAATTTCAGACAAGCAGGACACTAGTACAAGCATCCTTCTCATCCCATAAATTGAGCAGTGTTTGCCAAATCTGGGGACAGTTTCAGACCTCGTCCTATGTCGAGGTACTGCCTATTAATGTAAGGAGAGAGTGCTTCTCTTTTGGTGTAATTTGTTCTCGAACATTCATGGAAATCGCAGTGATTAGATCATTAAGAGTGGTTTTATGATTTGCATTATTAAATTCTGGAATTTATGCTGACTCTTCAATAAGAAAATGATTAATCTTCTGCAGTACCCCAAGGCAATAATAAAATTGTACCACAGGAGGTGAACAACCCTCCCTTAGTAGATGAAAGAACCTTTCTTTTCTTTCTTTTTTTCCATTCCATAGTGAAAAATAGAGAACATGACAAAACACAAAAGGTTTCGTGAAGTAAATCCTCATCCAAAACTAGTTTTTGTAGGCCTGAAAGCCACGGATTCTATTGTTTCATTTTATTTATTTCAGGATGCTTACAATTTTATAAACTTTGGTTCAGTCTGAGAACTGAAAAACAAGGATCACAAAGAAAAGCTGTCTATGCTTCCTAGTCTTTGTTTGGTGTAGCTGGGAGCAGGAAGCACTTCTGGCCATCTCATCCTAGTGTTTCATGTCACACACTTCCCTTTCATATACTTTTGCCCCAGGAAATGTGCAGGGCCATCCAAAATGACCTTCTGTGCTAAGGTGGCAGCTCAGTTTCCATCCACTGTGCCAGGAGGCCTATGACAGGCAACCAGTTCTTGAGAACAACTGGAAATAGTGTTATAACAATACTTTATCTCTTTGCTAGATCCACGTAATTTAAAATGTGCTCACACTTACTGTGTATGTGTAATCAAGCCCTCTGAATTCTGACTTTGTGAGTTTGGGTAAAAAACAGGTTCTGGTAAAATACTGCTTGCTTTGTTATTTCTTACTGAAACAGGCCAAAACAGAGGCTCAAATCTGCTAGTAGACAGAAAATGTTGGCTTTCATTTTAGTGGGAGTCTCATTAACACAGGCCATTTTGGTGCAGATTTCTGCCTTCTATTCCTGTAGGTCTGACATCGAGAATAATAAATCAGGGAGTTTTCTTTTTTTCCTTTAACTGGATGCTTAACTCTAGAAAGAGAGTGAAACCAGCTCAAATAGCAGTACCAAGGCCCAGTAGTTTGTAGTTGATGAGGTATTGTATTTCCCAGAAAGCTACTGGGGTGCTAAAAGGAGGTACTAACAGATTTTTGTGTTCCTTGTATTACCCTCATTACCCTAAAATAATTAAAATCGAGTGTGGTATGGAATGAATGAAATGCAGTACTGTAATTGCTCTTGGGTTGTTAAGAAGGTGACATTGCGTGCTGGTTTATTGTACAAATAATGCTAAGGCATCTGAAAATTTATAGCCATCGTAGCAAGATAATTTTGCAATATTACTATGAGGATGACTGTGGAAAAATTGTGGCTTCCTTCTTTAAACAGATAACACAGCAAGTGTTCTTGTTAGACGTGAAGGATTTAGTCGCCAAAAGCAAGATTTATATCTTCTTCCTATTGTAATAAGTGATGGTGGACTACCCCCTATGAGCAGCACCAATACTCTCACCATTCGTGTCTGTGGTTGTGACAGCAATGGCTCCTTGCTTTCCTGTAATGCTGAAGCCTACATTCTCAATGCTGGATTAAGCACTGGAGCTTTAATTGCCATTCTTGCTTGCATTGTGATTTTGTTAGGTAAGAAAAGTTCTTTACTAATTACTCTTCTATATTTGAAAGAAATTTACTTTGCCTTCAGCTCCAAGATGAATAAATGAATCTTAATTTCTTAACTTATATTTTTATAGGAGGTACTAATCTCACTGGCTGAAATGCAGTATTGGTAACGGCAATAGCAAACACCAGAGAATTTGTCTAGGTGTGCTCAGAGAATGTCCTTTTGTCACCTGATATCATACTGAGGACACAGTTTAAAGGAGGTCATGACATACAGTTTTAAGTTTTGTGACCTTCCCTTGGTGATAAGTTCCTTTTTTGAGGTCAGGCAGGATTAATGGCTCCTGCCAGCTATTTCCCTCTGCCTCCTTTTGTTTTTAAGTCAATTAAGAAGACGTGCTTTTAAGAAAGTGCTGTAAAGCATTTCCTGATGATTTGAAAATACTTATTTAAAATGTTGTAATTTGCCTATAGTAATTTCTAGTCTTTTTTTCTTATGTTTTTTAAGTTATAGAAATTTGAAGTGAGAAGGAATACAACAACACAGGCCTGTGTTTTGAGGTGTTGCTTAAGAAAAAATCTATTTTCATGGAAATGAAACATGGAATTAGTTAAGCTTTGGCCATACAGGAGAGAGTAAATATTCATCTTTATTTTGTTGCAGGTGTACACCTGATTGGGCTGCTCCAAGGCAGTGTCACTGTTCATGTAACACTGGTAGCCCACTTTTTTGAATTAACTATGCAGTAATGAGCAATTACTAAAAGCAATAGCATTCAGCCCAAACAAAAAGCCTCCAATCAGCATGCTCAATTTTGTGTACAAACACAAATGTTTTTACCTATCTATGTATGCTAAAAAAATGCAGGTATTGGCAAAAACACATGATAAACTGCAGCACAAAATCTAAGGTTTCAGTGAATGCATTAATATATTTATAAATGAGCTACAGTTTTAGAGTGCAAACTTTTTTTTTTTTTCTCTCTTTTCTTAGTCATTGTAGTGTTGTTTGTAACACTGAAAAGGCAGAAAAAAGAACCTCTAATTGTTTTTGAAGAAGAAGATGTGCGAGAGAACATTATTACTTATGATGATGAAGGTGGAGGAGAGGAAGATACTGAAGCTTTTGACATAGCTACTTTGCAGAACCCTGATGGCATCAATGGATTTATTCCTCGTAAAGACATAAAACCTGAGTATCAGTATATGCCAAGACCAGGGCTTCGGCCAGCTCCGAATAGTGTTGATGTGGATGATTTCATCAACACAAGAATACAAGAGGCTGATAATGATCCAACTGCTCCTCCTTATGACTCTATTCAGATCTATGGCTATGAAGGAAGAGGCTCAGTGGCTGGTTCACTTAGCTCCTTAGAGTCAGCGACAACAGATTCTGATTTGGACTACGACTATCTACAAAACTGGGGACCTCGATTTAAGAAACTTGCAGACTTGTATGGCTCCAAAGACACTTTCGATGATGATTCTTAACAAGAAAGTTTAAGATTTGGCCTTAAGAACTGTGTCCGATGATGTGATGAACCCAGAAGAAATAAATGTAAGCAGGTATTTTTTTAAAAATCAAGTAAGGTCTCATTTAAGCATTTAAGTCTGTCAGAGAGAATTGCTTTGATAAAGGACATAGAAGTGGTAAATACTGTGAAGTACCTTTTCCTACAAAAGGCAAATGTAGAAGTTGACTGCCAACTTCACTAGTGGAAAAAAATCCACTTACAAAAAACAAAATATTTAAATGAAGGAAAATGCTAAATGCAAACTTACAAATATGGGGAATATTTTATGTATTATGAACAGCTAAATCTTTTATGTCAAAGAAGCTTCCACACATTAGAAAAGATAACAGTTGTGAGCTGTAATTTCGCCTTAAACTATGGACACTCTATATGGTAGTGCATTTTTAAACTTGAAATATATAATATTCAGCCAGCTTAAACTCGTATGATGTATGTACAGTACAATGTACAATTACTATGTCTCTTGAGCATCAAACTTGTTACTGCTGATTCTTGTAAATCTTTTTGCTTATACTTTCATCTTGAACTAATATGTGCCAGATATAAAAACTCTTGTCTTGTTGCAGTGGGAGGCGCCCTATTTCTATGTCATTTTTAATGTATCTATTTGTACAATTTTAAAATTCTTATTTTAGTATACATACAAATATCAGTATTCTGACATGTAAGAAATGTTAAAGCATCACACTTATATTTTATGAACATTGTACTGTTGCTTTAATATGTGCTTCAGTATAAGAAGCAGACTTTGAAATAAACGGATTCTTTTTTAATTCTTGTTCTGGTTATTAAGCATATAAGGGAAAACATAGTGTTTCTAATGTCCCATTTATAGTTCTGACTAATTTACTACAATTGTGACCTTTTAATAGCCTTATTTATTATGTGTTTGTAGTTGGTTTGTTGCCTTGTTAAGTGATTATTTAAAAATCAAGTACATTTTAAAAATGTTTTTTAGATTAAAAAAAATGTAATGTCTGGTGAACATTTTGTACCCTCTCTATCTACAGCTTTGTGGCTGCTCCCAGAACACAGTAATAATCTTCATATAATATGACTGTGTTTTCTGGATTAAATTAGGTGTAATACTTTCCAGTATTTCCCATGTAATATGCATTTATCTTATATCTTAGAAATTCCAGAGGTTTCAGAAACGACTTTGTAAGTGGACAGGAGTACTCTGTACTTACAATTTACTCCACGCTTGTGAATTTCTGTATCTGTGCTAAGCTTCTGTGGGTTCTACAGACTTAAATCTGACCCAGTTTAGCTGTAAGTTCCCTAAAGACTGTTCTACCTGACAATTACCTTGCTTGAGTAGTAATTAAGATTCTGGCACTTTTTTCATCTTTTGATTCTTTTTTTTTTTTCACTTACTGCAGTAGAATAGGATCGTCTACTGATAGGAAGACATTTTAATTTGTGATGGCAGAAATACAGAGTGCTTTCAGAGTTGTTCTTCGTAATGTATGTTTTTAATCGAAAAATGATCTATAACTTTTTTATATTAGTTCAGAATGAGCGGGGGATATGTTCTGTGCACCAACATTTCAGCATCTGTGTACAGCTGTACTTTTGCTAAACTTAATGGAATTTACTATAGAGTCAGAGATCAGCAGCTGCAACATGGGAAGAGACAATAAATGGAAATGATATACATTTTTCTATCGTTTATTTTATGGACCCTCTCCTTCATTTGCAGTCAGATACTAAACTGCTTGATCTCAGAGGAAACCTGATTTGTTGGTGTATTGCTCTTCTGAAGACTTCCGTATATGTAGTTAGATAAAAATTTAACTTGTTAAAATTATGAATGTTGTTTCAGCTCTATATTCATAACATATTCACTTGTCCCATTATATCCCTATGTTTTATAAGGCAGGGTTTGCTAAATCAAAAGATTTGCTCTACAATGTTTATTGTGATATTTCACTTTACTATAGCTGTATGCATTCTATATAATTCTATAGTTTATTATTAACTTGATTCAAATTTCTTTGGTTGTTGATTTTTCTCTGTTTATAATCCAAAGAATATTTTGCTAGATTTGCACATTTCTCCATTATAAATTTAAATAAACCTTAAAAAATGAAATTAGTATCAATTTACAAATTAACAAATTGAAATAAAGCAAAAAAAAAAATGTAATTTGTAGGACTCCATCGTCATGATGCTGTCTGGGTTTATTTCACTTTTGAGCAAGTTTTAGAATTAATAACTGCATTTTCTACACTTTTATGTTTAATTTTTATGAAGGACATTGTCAACTACATTTTTTAATAGTTTTAAATGTCTTGAGTTTTAGTCTCTATTGTTTGTAGCACTATCATAGATGCTTGGAAATAAATTTTCTTTCCCTGCTGATTTTGTCCTTTTTCATTTGATTATTTTTCCCCGTCCTGGAGAATTTGCGTTATCATAGTGCTTTATTAAGTTGGTCTTGCTTATCTCAGCCGACACTACCTCTGAAATGCTGGGAATTATACTAATTATGTATCATCTGCAGCACCCCAAATGAACAGCATGTTTTGGCACAACAACAGGATATTTATTTGCGTTAAACTTCACAACAGTGGTCGCTGGAGTCTCAGGCTTATAATCTGAAAGTGTAAAAACCAGCCCAGTGCAGCAGTACTTGGTTAGTCCCTGACACAAATCAGAGAAGCTTGTGGGCTGGGATTGTAGTTTGTCGCACTGCTCCCAAGAATCTGAGCACCCTGGGAAGGGATTTACTTGCACTAGTTACTTTAGCACAGTGTCTTTGTCTTCCATACTGAGCTCAGGGAAGAGCTGAGCCTCAGGTGCAGGAAAAGCAACTGAAAGTTTAATTACAACTTCGGTGAGTTTGAAGACAAACCTATTTAAAAGGAGAATCACCATGACTGAGCCAGGAAAGGTAAGGGACAGTAGCAAATGCAGGTGATTTTTATTCCCTTAAGTCCTGCCTGAGACATCATTGGGAGGGGGATGGTGTGTGCTGCAGGGCTCAACAAACCCTCTCCAAACACCCTCAGTAACAGTGTGATGCTACCAGGAGTGGTATTCCTTTTGTGAGCTAACTTTATGCATTTGCTCCTGTTGGCAAAAATACAGAGCTCCTTGTCTGGCTGTTTATCACCAGGAATCTTGCATCTGAGCAAGGTTGACATGCCCCTCATCTCACATATATCCAAAATGCATTTGTACACAGTTTCCCTCATCAAGTGTAAGAAACAATTAGGTATGCAAGTTCAGTGCTGGTTGCTAAGGCAACTCTCAAAACTTACACTGATATGGAAAGGAAGGGTTTGTTTGGGATTTTTCAGATTCCCTTTGTCATGTTCTTGCCATTATGTCAAGCAGGTTTTGATACTATGTCAAGGGGTGCAACCTTGCCACCTTGCCACCAGCATTTATGTGATCTTGTGTAAAATCATGCCTCAGAAACTGATACAACCACAGATGAGAAAAGCTTTTAAATAATTTGCATGTTTTCTTGGCTCCATGCTGTTGACTGACTGACAAAATAAGATGTTGAGTTTTACCATTTGGTGCTGATAAGCTTACAGAAAATGAGAAGAATAGAAGTTTAAATCAGACTCACAAAGAGGCAGACTTCATTTTCTGTAATGCAAAAGCCTGGAATCAATTTATGTCTTTCCCAACCAGCAGAATTTTCAGAATTATGTATTTTTATTGAAAGGCTCAGAAAACAAAAAGCTAGGTAGACCCTATGCAGGTTTACAATTTGACTGGTCAAAATACTGAGCTACTGTAAATCATAGCTGAACAATCAGCACAAGAATCACATTCTGTATTAAAATAGCAATAATAATAATGGTAATAAAAGGGAGAGAAAGAAGAAAAAGGAACGGCTTCTGAAAGGGAATGACTGAGCTTGTCAATTAGATGCAGGTCTCTGGAGCTTTGCTACTGTTTTCACTAATTTGGGCTTGGGCTGAGACTAGGGATCAACCAGGTTTACCCAGGCATCCTAGTGAACAAATTTTCTATTATTTAATGTCACTAATTTCAACACTTGATAAGGAAAGCTGTTCCAAATGCTTCACTGACTAAGCTGGGCTGGCTATGACTACACAAGTCACAAGAAGAACAATTTCAACCCTCTCTTGTTGGTTAAAATTAATATAAATTACATTATATATATATAATATTTAATATTATAGACAGATTATATTACATATAATATATATTTGTGTATAAATATAAACATATTTCTGTGCTATATATTAAAAATAGAATTAATATGTCAGAATCTATAATCGGATCAGAATCAAATCAACTCCTATAGGACTCTTTCTGCAGATTTCAATAAATGCTGCAAAGAGTGTCTGATCTCCTACCTACCTTCTGTTGCTTTGAAGCAAGTATACAGCATGAGGAGGAGTATATTTTAATTTTACTGGAGTAGATTTAAAATATATAACACAGGACTATTCTAGAATGTAGTAGAAGTAGAAGTTCTACTTTGATTTATAGATTTTTAGTAGTTTGAAAAACATGCTTCTTCTAGCTCTGCACAAAGTCCTGAGCCTTGTCTGCTCACTTCTCAGTATTTGCTACTTGCTCTCTAGTAATTGCAAACCTTGCTTCTTTTAGGTCTTCTGACAGCAAAGGAGGCGCAGAAGCAATCACCTCATGCACAGATAGCAGTTTTGCCACGTACAATGCAATAACTTTATGCATGCAAATACATAATGGACTTTGCTCCTGTCTCCTGGGCAGAGGTGGTGGGTTGTACATGGCAGGGGCAAGTATTTACCCATGTTGGGGTTTCTCCACAGAAAGAAAGAGCATAGATGCACAAAGAGTGTCTGTGACTCTATCAGACCTCATTTCAGGTCAGAGAAGAATACTCTTCAAGAGTCTTTAAGGCATTCTGTTAAAGCCAATTTGTGTTCTATAAACAATAAAATATTAATTGGGTCAGGAAATTTAACCTGAGATTATCAAAATCCTGGTGAGCTCTCTGTCAGACTCAAAAACTTCCTCCCTTTTTCATATTTGTTTAGTCCATCTGCTTATAACTACACCAGGAATAGAAACAGCTGAAACACCAGCCAGGCTCATGGGCAAAGGACTCTGTAGCTAGGGAGGAAATCTACTTTAGCATGGAAACTTGGGAGTGGCAAATTCATAGCTGGTAACAATGGGGAATAAAAGATAATATTTAGCCCATATTGCATAAGGTAAGAAGAAATAGACACATCTCGTGTTTACTGTATTTCTTTTCCTTTTATGTTTGTAAAATCAGAATCAATACCTAAATACTTACCTAAATACTTACCTAAATCTGGGAGAAGACTGTTGGTTTGTCTTAAATTCTTCTGTCTAGGGCAATATGTTAGAATTTTGATTACAGGGGTGCTCTTTTAAAACAAATCAAAATAGCAGCTTAATAGTTTTAATTTTAGTAGGCTTAAAAACTAGAAAGAGGAAAAAAAATCCCCAGTTTTATTCTGTAGTTCTTTTCAAGAAATTCCGTAATTTTAAGAAATGCCTAGCATTTTTGACGTTTAGTGAAAGAGACTCAAGCTTTGTGACTGCTCTGGATTGATGTTAAGAATTGCTTTCCTTTTATTTTTTTCTTTTTTTAAACATGTGAAAAACATGTTTGTTTTGATTGACCAAATCCATATGCTGTTCTCCAGGCCTTTCTGCAAGTGAAGGTTTTAATTTGTTGTTGTCTTCTTTTCCAACCTAAATCATTCCATGAGTCCATGACTCATTACTTTGGCTGCCAAGGCAAATTTCCTTTAGCTCTATCACCAGCAGGCCTTGCAAACATACCTCTCCTCTCACAGATCTGCTTTATAAATATGAAGCACTTCTGTATTGTTCTTAGTGATAAATGGAAGTCTTAATGAGGAGAGAGGTAGATATTTTTTGGTTTGTTTCGGAGCTATGGTCCTTTAACTTCCACAGCTACAAAACTGTCTTTCCGTGTTTGCATGCTGTGCTCAGTGCCCTATCTCTGGGTGGGATCAGCAATTTTTCAGAGTAATAAACTCCCTTATAGTTGGTAGGGTGTCTTTTGAAGGCCCTATTGTTCACAGCTTCCAAAGATGGCTTTCCTTCCAGGAGATGATTCTCCCTGCTGCAGCCTGAGCTCATATTTTTCTTCTTATTAGCACACTGAAGAAAGTCATCATTAATCAAATGCAAGCACATTTAGCAAAGTTCAATGTGTATGAAAAATTTATGTCAACCTTTAGGCTCTATGACAGCCCCAAGGCTTCACTTAATAAGTTCTATAATGACTTACTGTTAATGGCAGATTCACATTATCTCTTTGAGGTCTATTGGGCCTTTCAGTAACATTTTCTATTATTGATTACGGAGCTGCTGTATGTTACCCAGATGTATAAGCAAAACTTGTTTACATTTTTTGCTTTCTAAAATGGAAAGTTGAATGCACTAAACTATAAAACCTCAGAGAACAGGCTTCTCTCTGTAACATGTTAATTTATGTAGCACTAGTATAGTGCAATGGTAACTGGAAGAGTAGCTGTTCGTGGGGGTCTGGCAGAAGCTCCTGGAAATTACTAGAAATTTGACATGCCTTGTCCATAGATTTAGCAGAAATCTACACTTCAAAACCCTACTACCTATAGCTCTAGCTAAAAGTCTCAGATGAGGTCAAAGACAGAGTCACTGACTGCCCTAGTTTCTGCAGTTTTGGTTGCTGATGAATCATATTTAATCTCAGACATTTGATTTCTTTCAGAATTTTATGTAGGGGAAAAAAAAAAATATCAAAGGAAAATGTTCCTGATCACTGTGCATTGCCTATTTCTGCAGCTTTACACTGCACTTTAGTAAATGCTTTCCACCAAACACAATCTCTCAAGATCAGTCAGTACTTGTAATTGTATTATTTTATAAAGCCCTAGATCCTGTATACACGTGCTTTTTAGAACTTGCTATTTACTGTGAATAAATGATAGCACTCGTAGCAAGTATAATGAGGTAACACTACTATAATCTAAATGCTCTGACACTTCTGGGAGCTGATATCTTTCCCTGTGTTGAAACGTTAAATGAATTACTGTGAACACTTTAAGTGCCCACACATACTGCTACTGCAATGCTGACTATTTTGAAGCGCCAGTGTCATGTAGAAATTCCTTTCACGGAGAAAAATTCCTCCAATAATACCTAAACATCTTACTAAGCACTGCTGAAATGGAACATTATTTTGTCATGGCCACCCAAAGAGAACTGATTGTATGTTTCATTCATGTAAGGAACAATATGCAACTGTAGTAAATGGGGAAAAAGAATAGAACAGGAAAATAAATAATGCCACAGTACTTGCTTTGAAAAGTTTTGAAAAAGCAAGAAGAAAGCTGTATCAATTATTTGTATTGAGAAATACTGTAAATCAACAGTGAGGTCAGCACCTACTGTCGACCCACTGTAACATGTAGATCAAAAGTCTTTCTTTCTTGCTACCCACTCCTCCCTTTTCCCACCATAATTGAAAAACTAAACTGTTCCAAGTGTAGAGTTTCAAGGCCAGAAGCCATAGGACTGAACACACAATCACACCAGCACCTAGAACATAGATAAGAGACTTTTTTTGCATGTGCCCTAAGGTGCATTGTAAAACCAATACTAACTGGATAGATTCGTAAATATATGGCATGGCTTTTGCATTATCAGCTTCACATTTCTGATGCTTCACTAGTGGCTTGGTAGTAGAAGAAATGGACAAGCACATGAAGAAATCTGCTGGCTGCTTTTCAAACGAGATCACAATGTAAGCAAGCTATTTATCACCAAACTCTTTAAAGAATTAAAAGCTGTGCATAACCCTGTATATTCCAAGGAGACTGTTGCTGGTAAGCTGGTAAGCCTTAGAAGATAATCAGAAATTGTAGGAAAAAAAGCTGTATTATTAACTCTGCTTCAAATAAAAAGGGCATCTGTACCTGCCTGTAAGAAATAAAACTAGTGCAAAACGTCTGCATGACAATAACAGAGACTACAGTTTTAATGAGAGCTGGGAAAAAATAAAGACTAGAATTTCTTAATGTTTATTTGCCTGTGGTGTTTTATGAGATAACATAATCCCTGCTTTTTTTAGCATGGAGGTCAGTATAGAGCTGTGCTAATAAAAGAGCATTAGACTCCCACTGCACCTATAAAATTCAGAACATAAACTAACCCTTCCAGTGCAATGCATGAATTCTCATGCCAGTGTGTCATTGCAGAAATAGTTCCCATCACACGTGCAAGAGGTAGGTCAAACTTCAGTAACAGTCAGATGTTCTGTTTATTTGGCACTATGGAAATTACTGTAATAACCTGTCTCCAAGAACCCAGACTATGTCCTTTCTTGTGACCTCTCTCATAAGCTTCGGGTGCTATCATTCTTTGTTACCAGTATGTGTTGGCTGCAGAGTCTAAAGGCAAAATTTATGACACATTCCCGGGAGTCACAGCCTGGAATAGTCACAGATGAGCAAGAGATTCAGGATGCCCTACCTGCCAGAGGGGAAATGGTCTTTCTTGTGAGCAGTGTAGGTGTATGAACTGCAGAGCTGCATCTGCCAAAAGAATGATGTGCTGTGACCAAATCACCACTCTCCAGACAGAAAAACATTTCCCAGCTTGTGGAGTCAGGAAATTAATGAAGAGAAGAGTTTCTAGGTAGGCTGCATTCATATAAAGGCCGGGTAACAGATGAAGTGCTGAAGAAAAAGCATCAGGGGTAGGAGAAGATCAACTTAAACAATCTTAGCCTCCCTATGCTTACTTTACTGTTTATCTTGAAAGCTGCTTCAGGGAAGACTGGGAGAGGATTGAGCAAACTAGTTTGTGGCTGATTGGTACAATGCCATGCAGGGATAGAAATTAAATTCTACAAGACAAGAAAAATAATGTGAGCACATACATAGGTGTAAAAGGGACTTGGTTCTCAATGCTCACATCTGGCCCCGCTCTCCAGCCTCTGCTTTGTTTGCATTGCCATGATGAAGACTGAAATCAAAGCACAGTCAGGGAGGCAAACCAATGCCAGGAAAAAGTTTGCTCCTTTGCTAAAAGAAGGCTGTCCTGAGGCCATGACAGATGGTGTCCCTGCAGATCTGTTGAGGGTGTGACATATTAAAGAATCTAGACCAACACTGACTTGAAATGTAACCTTAGAGCTCTTAAAAAATCCTTTTCTCTCATAACCCCATTGATCAGAATACTGACACACCCCTAGAAAACTTCCATCTGTTCTCTGCTGGGTTCCTTTCCAATCATGTTGTGTTCCAGGAGTCCCCTGTTGGTTTAGTACATCTCTGCTATCATAGCAGTGATGGAGTCATGTCAGATCATTGTAAAACATGAAATATCCTTTAAGTGCTTTGCTCACAGAAGCTTCCTTGTTCACAGCTGAATAGCAGTAAAGTGGGGTGTCCAGCAGGTGAAAGGCTGTTGAGCTTAATGGGCATAATTAAGAGTTATTTATTTGTGAAAAGTTTCCATCCCTCAGAAATGTCAGAATTGGTCATTGTCTGTCATTTTGAATCTCATTATTATTTAAACTTAGAGAACTTTATTGGTATGTTGCTTTATTAGACCAGATATCTGGCACAATTTTTTTTTCAGGTTCCCCAAGCAGAGTTCAGCATGCTATTTTTACTCATGCTACTCACAAGAAAGGTTGCATGCTCAATTTGGTCTCTGTTTTCAGTTGTTTTCCCTGAAAGATGGTATTTTCTTTCTTGATATCTTTTTGATTGCAGTCAAAATGTGTTCTTCTTGCCGCCTGACTACTCCATTAATATTGCTTGCCATAAGCATCCAGAATTCAGTGGATTGCTCTCTGCTAAGAAAATTTACAGTAAGTGTTTATTTTTTTTAGTTAAAGATCAGTGTTTTCATGGAAGATTAGTATCGCTCTCGCCAGTTTAATGAATAAATACTAAATGAAAGAATGAATAAATGAATGAATAAGTGAATAAATGCTAAAACATTGTTCATTTCTGCAGGTCCTCATCTTTCACTTCCTGAACCTATAAGGGGAATAGATATTGTTTATGAAGGCAAAGTTTGTAAGGTTTAAACCCCATATTTATCAGAAATAAGGTCAGAGCACTTACTAGATTTATGCTAGGGAGAAAGGTGGTCATATGCAAATTTCATGCAGAATAGTCTCACCCTGCCAAAGAAAAGAGAAAGAAAAACACAGAGGATTTTAGGGACTGCCAGTGCATATTATTCAACTTTCATTAACTCTCCTAACAACAAGACAGAGAATTGAATTTGGATTCTTGCTGCAGTGCTAAACTGCAGCCCCATCTGTTTTCCATCCCCAACAATGATGGGCCAAAATGCATGAAACAAAACCCCCCAAAAAATTGCTCTAGGATTTGAAAGTTTAAATAGCAGTTACTTCATAATCTGTTGCATTTCCCCTCTTTCAGAGATGCATTTTAGAAGGGTGTTTTGTGTTCAGGCTTCTTAAAACTCTGTTTGAACACTGCGTGAAATGATTCAGGAGTTTTGCTTGACAAATGATTGCTGTGATCCGAGGCCCATATGGCTTGTTTTGGAGTGTGTAAAGGTCACTGCTTCTGTTAATACAACTAGTACAAATACTTCCCTGCCATCTGATGATGTTCCTCCTTATTCAGATTGGCAGCCATTTCTGCCCTACAATCTGGAATTTCCTTTCAATGTGGGTTGTTGAAGTGGAGATGATAACAGTTTTAAAATCAAAGGTTGAATGCTTCTGTTGAGTTGTACTTGGAACTAACCATGTTCTGTACAGTGAGAACATCCCATATGGAATGGACATATGTGTTGGATACCATAATACACAAATAGTGGATACAAATTTATATAACCCTTATATTTTTCTAGCTGTTACATATCCTTCTGTAATGAAACAGGTGAAATAGATGACTTTGATACTGATATTTAAGTCCATATCTTGAAAGTTTGCAAAATAAATAAGGAATTTTAAAAGCAGATGTAGTGGTTCACTAATTTTCACTGTTAGCATTAACGTAAGATACCCTTGAAAATCTTATTGAAGCGTCCTCAGACAACAATGTAGACTTCATTGTAAGTTCACATTAATGAAAGCTACACTGGTCAGACATGCACACACACAGCTATTCATATCTGGACTATTTTTTTTTTTTTTCTGGATTAGTTAAAAAAAAAAAAGTCAATTTGTTTTTGAGGAACAGAATATATGAAATGGATGAATAAGATGACTGGATTTCTTATGAAATTCCAGCACTGCTGAGATTTGGAGCTCGGATGTGGAAACTGGCAGGAAGATAACCGTGTCATCACTGATTTACACTTAGCTCTCCTTAAGAAAACCCATTCAAATGTAGAAAATGTATGAACTTGTTGCAGGGAGGAGAGGAAATAAATCTCAGTTACTGGTCAATGAAGACTGGTTAGTACCTGGCAGCAAAATTCTTTAAAGAGTCTAGGCATAATATCTTCCAGTCCTCTCCTTGTCCTTCCCAGGCTCAGTGCCTCATGGATAAGCTTGAGCATTGAGCCGACAATAAGGGCAATTGAAACAGAATGTGGGGGGGGGTCACCAGAATGATATTCCTGTTTATTTTAAAGGAGTTAAAATAAGTTTTTTTAAGAAGTTATGGTCATTTTATGAACTTGAATTACTCAGTTCCCGAAGTCAGGGAACAGTAGCAATACATTTCATGCTGATAGTAAGATAGTTGCAATCATTTTTTCTCCATGACTACTTTATGGAACTTTCCAGAAATTGTAGGAATATTTATTTTCCCTCTAGTGACCAAATCACTAGAATTAGTTTTGCTGGAATATTTTTTTAAATCTTATTATTTTATTTTTTCATCTCTACTTTTCATTTTTTTTATCAATAAATAAAAAGCATTGACATTGTGAGAACCTTTTGAGCAGAAGATTTAGGGAAACGTTATTCTCTTAACATATGTTCTCTGGAAAATAATCATCTATCAATCAGATGAAGAACCTAATGGTTTGTGGCCATGCAGTTATTACAGTAACACTAAGTACAGAAATGTAACTGCTTTTTTTTGATCATACTGTGATAGCCAACAAGCCTTACAGAAGCCCACACATTTATTCAATGCTTTTTCATATATCAGATTAAAAAGTAGCTGAGTGTTTCAACTGAGCTGTGTGCCAATTGAATATAAAAGAAGCATTTAAAAGACTTTAAAGCTCTATTGCTAACTAGTGTGAGCTTCAAAAGAACCTTAAATCTGAAATGTCTTTTTTTCAAAGCATTTTGTGAGATCCACCTTGTAAAAGGATCTGTGCCCCATAAACCAGTTTAAAAGTTTCCACCTTCTTGTGGGACTAAGCAATTTTTTGTTTTCTTGTTTGTTTGTTTTTTATGTAAATAATTAAAAATGCTGTGAATAAAACTGAGAGGGAAAAAATATTACAATGAATTTCAATGGCCACAGCAAGGCTATTTCAAGAGTAGATTAACACTGCAGAATTGGAATATATTAACGGGCATGACCATGGCAAACTGGGTATAGAACTTGCTGCACTCTATGCAAGAATAAGATTGCTGCTTTTCACCCAGCAAATGATTCCTTAACAGTTTTACAGTTTTACAGCCCTAAGACACGAAAAACTGACTACTTCATAATCATTTTCAAGCTAAGTTACCTAGAAAAGACTTCATTGATTTTTTTATAATACCCTTATTATAACGATTATTGACATACTTCAGCCGCTACACTAGGTTGGTAGGGATTTTCACAACCACCAAAAATGAAAGAGCAAATTTCTGTAAGTTTCCTCTACAAACTATTACAAAAGTTATGAGAGGAGGTGTAAAGAGCCTTCTTGCACCCTTCTGCTTCCTCTCACACATTCTCAGTGTACCAATTCTGGTGCTCATCCAATCTTCTTCTGCAAAATTTAACTGGCAGAAATATATATATATATTAAATGAAGTTAAATTCTGGCTAGTTTAATGAGCTGAAATGATAAAGCAACAATAACACTGGCTAAACAACAAAATTTCCTGGAAGCCACCCAAATTGGAGTCAATGTTTTACTCACTGCAATGATGACCCTTCATTTTTACCAAGTTTTCTGATCACTGCAGGAAGGTACTATTATTTACTGATGCAAAAAATTTCTGTAGCCCTTTGAATAGTGCAGTTGGTCCTGCAAGTCATCCTGTGTATAACTTTTTATGTCTTTCCCTTTAAAAACAATCAGAGATACTGTGAAGCTTGTTCCACAACTCATTTCCATGTGAAAATATGTTTTTACTCTTCTGGGTTTTTTAGTGCACATATCATTCATTGAGTCACACTGACACAAGTGTGTATAACTTCCAATAGACTGATGTATATTTTGGAAGCCTCCAGTTATATGCTATTTAATTACTTGTGTTTTTACAGAACTAATTGTATTCATAGCCCTTAAACAGTGCTCCTACAGCAACTGCTGAATTTTGGAGTGACAGGGAGAGAAGGAGGAAAGGAAGAGAAAAAGAAGGGAAAGGAAAAGGAAATGGAAAAGGAAATGGAAAAGGAAAAGGAAAACGAAAGCCTACTAGAAAACCTCACACCCTTTCTTATTATGACTGTGCTATAGCAGAGTCTCCAAATCACAGTTTCTCTTGCCCAGATGAGCAGCACACCAATTTGGTGTATCAGCTGCTCCTCCCACTTTTATACCATCAATTTGGTGTATCAGCTGCTCCTCCCACTTTTATATCATCTGCTAACTTGCTGAGGCTGTACTCTGTCTCATCATCCAGATCATTAATGAAGACTTTAACCACACCAGAGCTGCTCAAATTAAAATCTGTGTAGGCGGTTGGAGGCACAAGTTCTCATACTGATGCAATCAGAGGTGGCTCCTGAGTTACTGGGCCACTGTGTAGCCACTGTCTTCACTTCTGGTCCATGTGTTGCTCTTAAGAAATGGGGTTGCCTGCACACTGGAGTATGCTAATGCAGCCAGGCTGAACTCATATCCTCACCCACCGCAACCCCGCAACCCAGTAATAGCACTACCTGCCTAAGCCTGATTTCTCTGGCCCTTGACATCTCTGGTACACCACCAAAATAAACAATTCTGTGGATATTTC